>OX596215.1:4540696-4738523 GCA_951394215.1 Glyphodes perspectalis
ATTAAGAAATGAAATTTATAAAACCTGGACAAATCTTACCAACAATGACATTTTAAGATAGGGAATGTTATATTACCTTGAGACTTGCCCCATTTGATCGTAAGACGTTTTCCTGCAATGACCAGCCTGTTGAAAGTCTTCTCTGCGGCATGTTCAGCTGCACTTCTAGTTGTATACTGAACAAAGGCACACTGTGCTCGAGGAACCAGTGTCAGAGACCTGGAATAGATTATGTGCTGTTCAGAGTAGGCCATTAATTTATTACTGTTTCGTAATATTTATCCACTTAATGTCAGGAGATACTTAGTGTTATAATTTTTTTTTGCATCTTACGTCGGGGGCACCTGAATGTCCTGTAAGTGCAGTGATAAAAAAAACATACTCTGATGCTATTGTTAAGCACACTTTCGCACGTGTTTGGTCTTTAGTCAGGGGAAAAAAGGTAGATGGAGATGCAGCAAAAAAGCAGTGATTTTTGTATTTTATATTTTTTACCATGAAGTGTGTACATATTTCGTTGCTTGGTTTTTGGTTTATTTATAAAAATGATGCATCAAATACAAATATTTTAGTAACTTTTTTAAGGAAATGTTCCTAGTTTAGTTTTATTCAACATGGTTAGAAATGTTTTGGATTGTATAGTAATTTTACAAAAAATCTATGTCTAAATAGAAGGAAAAATTTCTACTGTCCTATGTACTCCATTTATTTTGAGTATTTTAACTCAGATCAGGTTTACGATTAAACTTATAAATAACTATAATATAGTATATATTGTGCTACAAATGTGTTTTTTTTTTTGATGTAGCTTGTAGTTTTCTATTAGGTAATATTTTATCAGAAGAGTTTCTGATTGATTGCTGGTGCGAGATTGCATGTGGTCACCTGGACGTTTCCGTGCATTGACAGTTGCGCCGTAGAAGTGCAGAATTTATAATAAAAAATTTCACCCTTATTCGTAGATCACCAAACAAACAGTAAAAACTTACCTTATTTCTCCATATTGGTAGAAGTGTCCTCGGAGTTCATCCTCAGAAATGTTATCAGGCAGATTACCAATGTATAAGGTAGTGACAGTCCTGTCTTCTGGTGGCGGTAGAGCAGGCATAGCAGCCGCTCGTCGCATTAATTTTTCAGCTACAGGATCATTTACACCATAGTACCTAAAAAATAAGATATATTCAAAATTATGCTGTAATTGGTTTTAACTATGATTTGATATCTAATATTCTAGGATGATAATAAATGCTAATACTTCAACCAGAATTCAACTGTTTAAAGAGCATTTCTAAACAATAGACTTATGTCAATTTCTAAGTTTAATAAAAATAAATGCAAACGTTGACATGTGGTATGGATTTTACAGGTTTCAAGTAATAAAATTTGAAATTTGGTGTTAAATACAGACCTGTCCTTAATATTTTGGTCAGCTAATGGATCATCAGGGTCAGTTGGCTTTTCATGCCTGTATGGGCATTCCTCACCTCGCCTACATTCACCTTTAACCCAGAATGAGCACACATGCGGTCTGTTTCTCTTGTAATAAGGTGCAGTCCTTGCTAAACGCAATAATAAATCAGAAGCCCCTTTGGACTTCAAAGCAGAATTACTTGGTTGCGTAGAATCAAATTTGGACATTTGGCTGTCCAAGTTTTGAATGTAATATTCCTTATTTACTTCATTACGAGGCAGATCATCCTGTATCTTAAGTGCTGCATCTCTAACTTGAATAGGAAGACCATATTCTAGGTCCAACAAACAGGTCTGACAGACATTCTTCAACTTAGAACATGTCTGGCATATTTCAGTTTTCTTAAAACGCATTCTAGCGCCTGGACACCATCTGAACACAGTAAATGGACGAGCACAAATTTTGCATTCCTTGCCATACTTTTCTTTGGTCTGGAAGAACAAAAATAGGTCAGTATAATATTTGTAAGCCTTACCATAAACTGTAATTTTTATGATAACTTAGTAAAAATAATTACCATACGAATGTAAGGGTTATCTCCGAGGCATGTCTGGCAGAGAATCGGGAAATCCTAAAAAATACATAATAAATATTAGTAGAGGTACATCAGATTAATTAAGTGTCGATATTTTGAACAATATAATTATCAACAACTTACCGAATCTTCCCAATTCTGACGATTATAGGTATTAGTAGATTTCGAAACTGCCATAATTTACAGGAATAAATCAAAAAAATACCCTGAAATATGTTTGTCTTATCTAGAAAATGTAACCTTTTTACGCATGGAAATGTTTCTAAAAATTGTATCAAAGCAACAAACTATATGTATGGGAAATATTATACAGTTGTAATTTATCAGTGCATACAGTCTATTAGCTAAGTAAATGAAAATAACGAGAGTTCGCAGTTCACTACCTCTATTTTATGACGCCATTTTAAACATAGACAAGCAAGCACAAGATAATACGCTATGTCAATTTGGCATTTATTTCAGAAAGGTGAGGGACTTAGCACCAATGCTTTTCGCCAAGGCGTTTAAAATCGCTGTGCGATGCAAAGCCTTCTAAAACGATATTGTTTATTTTTAAAATGGCAATACTGTTATTCTGTCATACATTAAGTTTGACAATATTGACATTGACATTTCCTCCGTACAATATTGTGAATTGGTCTTTTCAGGTTTTCCAGCAAATATCTTTGAATTTAAATCGTTAACAATTGAATCTGTGAATTTATTTATATTTCGCAACATCTATAATGTCTATAACAACCTTGGTAAAGTTGTTTTTATGTTGTTATATTATCCTGATCTGTATACTAATGTTGCCGGCTCTGCTAATACAGTTATTTTACAATTATTCCAGTATTATTTACAACTCAAAAAAGAGAATGCCCATGAAGATTCCGTCTGGTGCTGTGGTTGGTGTAACATTGGTAAAGAAAAACCAAAAGATGACGAGCATAACGAAAACTCCCAGTAAGTTGTATAACCTCTCAACACAAATCGGTAGTGAACATTTCATAGATGTAATCAAATTTTTATGATTTTCAGCGATTCAAATCATTCTCAAGAAAGTTCAGAAAACTACATAATCACTGGAGGGCTTGATGACCTGATAAAAATATGGCAATTAGAAAATGGGAAACTGGAAATGAGGCATAAATTGGAAGGACACTCTCTTGGAGTAATCTCAGTAGCAGTCAGTCCAGATGGGAAGAGTGAGTAAAGTATATTGTAGCATAAATTTGAAATTTAGGCATATTTTTGTCAGATGTTATAAATGTTCATTGTAACTACTGATACAAATAGATGTATCCCTGCCCAATATTAAATAGTCCAATGATAAAGATGATGCTTGAATATATAATGTGTGTAGGTAATAATAACATTTTAAAAGATTTAAAATCAAATATGTATAATTAGAGGTTGTGAGCTACAGTCTGTTTTAAGAAATTAGGGGTCATGTTGGTAACATTTTTAATTAATTTACAGCATTAGCCAGCAGTTCCCAAGATTCTTCCCTAATATTGTGGGATATTGCATCTGGAGACAAAATAAAGACAATGGAGACCGGGTCAACAGATGTGTGGACACTGGATTTTTCACCCGATGGGAAACACATAATCACAGGGAGCAATGCTGGAAAAATTTTAATATTTAGTGTGGAGAGTGGCAAACAAGAACAGACTTTAGATACAAGAGGAAAATTTACACTCAGTGTTGCTTATGTAAAGACAATGGGATTATATTTTCAAAACTATTTACATATAAGTATTAGATAATGTTATATCTGATCCTAAAGTTTAATATTTGTATAATGGAAATTAGATTCATCAAAAACACCCAGTGCAGTTATCTTATTAACTTTTTCTTTTAACTGAAGTTACTCAATTAAATGAAGAATTATATCCAAATCTCTATAAGCCATACATTTTTTTAATAAATTCATTTATTTTCAGAGTCCAGATGGTAAATACATAGCAAGTGGAGCGCTTGATGGTATAATCAATATCTTTGATGTAGCACAAGGTAAACTTATGCATACGTTAGAAGGTCATGCTATGCCCATTCGAAGCCTCTGTTTTTCACCTGACTCACAGCTCCTGTTGACTGCATCTGATGATGGGCATATGAAGCTGTATGATGTGTAAGTACACTGATTTCGAATTAAAATTGTGTGTACCACTCCAATATAAACTTTTGTTCTATAGACTAAACTTTTACAAAATTCCTAGAATTGTTGTGCGGCAAAAAAATGCTAATAAATGCCTAATAATTACAATACCTGACCACTTAAAAAGAGACTAGTTTGCCTATATACCTAATTATGAAAGTACCTATTTCCTAAAAAAACAATTTGTTAGCAAAAAGAATTAAATAAGTCCTTTGAAAAATTTGTGTTTTTAAGAATTAATTCTTTTAGGAATGGCATTTGTAAAAGAGTGTGTATTCATGCTAGTCTTCCTATGAATTTTGTTTTATAAGGAGTTAACTATCTTTCAGAGTACACGCCAATTTGGCGGGTACACTATCAGGGCACGCGTCGTGGGTCCTCTCCGTGGCGTTCTCGCCAGACGGCAAGCGGTTCGTGTCGGGCAGCGCCGACCGGACGGTGCGCGTCTGGGACCTGGAAACAATGCAATGCCAGAATGTGTTCAAGGAACACACTGACCAAGTATTTTCATTTTCAGTTTTTATTAATTTGCTTATAAATAACAATGTACCCACATATTAAATATATGGTGAGATATCATAAATTTTTATTTGTACAGAAGATTTATATAATTGACTGAACAAAAAAATAAAAGGATCATTGATAATTCATATGATTGGTTGAAATGATTTATATTAAAATCTTTTGTTGTTTCAGGTGTGGGGAGTTAAATTTAATGCAGAAAGTAACAAAATAGTTTCTGTATCAGAAGATAAAAGTATAAATATTTATGACTGTCCATTATAGTTATAAAAAGTGTATGTGTATGATGAAAATAAAAAATTTAAATTATGATTGTTCTATTATTGTTACTAAACGTAGATGTAGTATGATTGGTAGATGTATTGGTAGCAAGTGTCGCTTATTGTCATCCCGGGTTGGGACGAAAACTGTTCTGGTTGGCTTGTTGGCTGGATGATTGTATTTAAATTACTCAACACCAATCCGGCCACAGTCGGAAATCTGGCGAGTTTGTGCTTCCGTGGCTCGAAAAGTAGGCAGGTTAAACCATTGGTCTGCGCTTGCATCTTCGATTATGCCAGCGGCATCACACACATCTCATCAAGCTAATCTTCGAAGATACCAACGTTTAAAGGAAATATTGTGGCCTATGAGGGGGATTACTACCACCTTTTATAGCTAGCCAGCAGTATTTATATTTATAAATAAACTGGGCAGTTGTTAGGCAGGCAGGCCTGCTTTAATAGGTGAATTTGGTTATATTCGTGAAACGAACATTATAATTATGTCACATTTGATGGGTTCTTTGAATTTTGTAACGAAGTCTTGCTGCTCTCCGTAGATTGGCAGCCTTAAGTAACACCTTTCACGCATAGCAAAAAATGATTTTCTTGGTTTTCGAACGTTTTAGTTTAGTGTCTTACATTAGCAGTGCTCGATTTTTGAACGTTTGATTGAACTGTCAACTTGACAAGCACTCTAAGCTTATTCTATATCAAACAAATTTTAGAATCTTTACACATTAGACGAAAAAGATTTTTGTTAATACAATTTTCATAATAAGTGAGAATTAATTTTACTATTATGAAAAAATCAGATTTTGTAACAGCCGTTTCTTTCTTGTAGCAGCTTGTAGCAAAATTCCGGCTCATTTCATGAATTAAATGAATTCTCTTACGAATACGATTTAAATTTATAACTCCCGGAATTGTGTCCTATCAAGAAAAATGCCTGCGGCTGCAATAGTGAGTTGTTGTTATTTGCTGATCGTAAAAATTCAACATGGCTCGCTTTTTAAATATTCGCTAAGTACTTTTTGCATTAAATTTAACTCCCTACACCAGAAACAACAAAATATAATGATCATTTCATGTAATCAAAATTATTATCAATGATCTTTTTGTTTCCCTGTACAGTCAATATATACATCTTGGGTAGGGGTATTTTATTAATTAAGAATTTAAATAAATACTTTTAATTTGCAGTATTCTATACTAATAAAAAAGGAAAATGCTCATGAAGATCCAATCTATTGTTGTGCTTGGACCAAAACATGTACCACACCAGATCCAAAGTAAGTTATTTTGTTAATAACTAAACTTCATGCCACTTTCCTAGCGGGGTAGGCAGAGAGACCCGAATACCATAATTATGACACGATCCTTACACATCTTACTTGCTTCTTAAACATTCATAATCCTTATTGTACAAGCGGTATGGTTTTTATGGCTCCCAACATCACCTTCTGTTAACACATGAACAATCTGGTTGTGGTTGGTGAGCCTGGGCCTTCCGTGGCTCATACATTCTTCCACTTTCGCATTGTATATCTGTTTAGTCAATCTTTTGTCATCCATCCTCCACATGTCTGAACCACCGGAGCATGCCTCTTCTTACCTTGACTCTACTAAGTTATTTTGTCTTAAGTATATTCTTATATATAACATTTTCAGATTCAATTTCCTAATCCTTTTAATGTTGTTTCAGAGGCCCGTCTCAAGAGTTTATTCTAACTGGTGGTCTAGATAGCTTGGTGAAAGTGTGGTCTGTCCAAAACAATAAATTAGAATTAGTTCATACCTTGTCCGGTCACTGTATGGCTGTGGTTTCTGTTGCAGTTAGCCCCGATGGTCACAGTAAGTATAGCTCGTAATGTTCAGATTTAGACATCAATCACTATAAAGGCAGTTTACTTAGTAGTTTCTATGACAATATATATATTTGGTTGAAAAATTAAATGTGATGATAACAATAAATTTTTTTAGCAATTGCTAGCGCATCTTTGGACTCTACTCTTATCATATGGGATTTGCTTGCCGGCCGGAAAGTGCATGAGATCCAAACAGGAGCAACTGATGTGTGGAAAGTCACCTTCTCTCCTGATGGCAATCAGGTTGCAACTGGAAGTCACACGGGGAAGGTTATTATCTATGGAATAAAGAATGGTACCGCTGATAAAATTTTGGACACAAGGGGAAAATTTGTTTTAAGTGTTGCTTGGGTAAGAAAAATCTCTTATTCATAGTTTATATTTATATTTACATATAAAAAAAACATTAATAATTTCAGTATGTGCCTTAATACAAAATAATAAACATCATAAGCATGAATTATTTGATCAAATATTTTTATTTTCATTTAGTATTTTTGCGCTTGCATATTGGGAAAAGAGTATATTACACGGACTAGTAAAAAAAGAAGGACTTCAGCCACGTTTATGCATGTGTGAGTGAGATACTTAAGGATACCGGATATTGGATATCTGTCATTGGCGTGGAGTACTTCTTTTTTTACTAGTCTGTGGTTTTCTAAATGATTTTAAATATTTTTTTCTTCAGAGCCCTGATGGTAAATACATAGCTTGTGGTGCTGTGGATGGGACAGTGTGTGTATTCGACGTAGCACAGGGCAAATTGATACACACAATAGAAGCTCATAGGCAAACAGTGCGCAGCATTACCTTTTCACCAGATTCGAATTTATTTGCCACTGTATCGGATGATGGAGCACTTAAACTGCATAATGTGTGAGTACCATCAGTAGCTGCTAGACAATCTATAGTTTATCTAGCCGACAAGTGTCATACAGACCACTATAGAATAGTTTATTGCCTCTAACTGTAAAAAATATGTTTCTAATTTTATTTAATTCACTTTACAAAAGGGCCAAATTTGCTGCGACACATACAACAGGCATTAGGCCTCATTAGGCTCTATCAGCATATATGTTATAAATGCCGCAGCAAATTTGACGCCTAGACCGTTCATTAGACGCCAACATTCTATCAAATGACTGAAGAACAACTAACCAAGTCATTTATCGAAAAATTATACCCATTCACTTACACTACGATTTATGACGTCTTCTCAAATGTCGCCTGCATTTTAGCGAAAGAAAATGAACTCACCAAGCGAGTCGTCGACACTGGAATAAGATTAACTCATGTAAAACCTTGGCGCTAGCACTGAACGTGTTAATGTCCTCCTAACCGATATCTGTCACGGCGGCCAATCTCAACGAGCATTAGCCATCTGCGCAGGAAATATTGTAGTGCACAAGTGTGTGCGCTAACACAGGTGCACTCTCTATTCCTTCATTCTCATAGTCCGGTGAGACGGCAATCCGACATGACCGGAGAGAGGTCAGGCGCAGGACCTACGGCTTAACGTGCTTTCCGAGGCACGGGGGCTTATACCGCCAACTTCCTGACTCCGGACTGTTACTGAGTAATTTCAATATTGAAATAACCAGCCACAAATTCTTGGTCCGACCCGGGTTTGAACCCGGGACCTCTTGGTCCTTAGGCAGCGCATGCTAACACTAGACCAAGAGGCAGTCAAAAACGTCTGAACGTGTTAAATGATAGCTGCGGCATATACATTCCATGTGTTATTGTTTGGCCAGGGCGAGTGCCGGCCACGTGGGCACGCTGGAGCACAAGTGCTGGGCGGCGAGCGCGGCGTTCGCGCCGGAGGGCGCGCGCGTGGCGACGGGCGCGGCGGACGGCGCCGTGCGCGTGTTGCAGCTGGACGACCTGAAGCTGCTCAACGCGTTCCACGACCACACTGACACGGTAATGGTTAATTGGTTAATTAACTTGTCTCCATTTGGATATCATGGGAACGTTACTTTTCCGGTCCTTTTAAAGGCTTGCATGAGGGCACACGCCGAATATGTAGAGGCCCCTTGAGACATTGTTTATTATTATTGGTTTTTTATTTTTATTTTTTATTATCTCTGCAGAGTGAAGTGTTTGTTTGTCTATCGATTTTTATCGTCATTATAAAATAAAGTGCAAGACTATTTACTATATCTATGCTGAAGAAGTCGTGTGCGGTGGCTCATTTTCAATATGAATAGCCTTTTTATAAAAAAAGTAGGATACATATTTTTCTTACAAAGTGTCATTGTTTTCAGGTGTGGGGGATTCAGTTCAACCCTAAAGGAGACAAGTTGCTTTCCATTGCAAAGGATAAATGTATTAATATTTATGAGTGCCCAATACCCCCAGTACCCCAAAAGCCTACGAAAAAGTAAATGTAAATTAATAAATAACATATTTGTCAGTAACTACTTTCTATTATCACCTACCTTTACATTATTTAGTAGCATCATCAGCCTGTTGCAGTCCACTGCTGGACATAGGCCTCTCCAAATGTTCGCCACTCTGCTCGATTTTCGGCTACTCTCATCCAGCTCCTGCCAGCCGTCTTGCGCAAATCGTCACTCCACCTGGCGTGAGGGCGTCTTAACTCCTACACTACGTTTAGTAGCAAAATCAGTTATAGCATCGATAGAACCATCATTTATAAACCATATGTGGCGCTAAAAACTTTAACGATTGCTCGATAGATTTTGAAAGGCGTCGATGTGAAAAACGGGTTGACATTAGGGACGATAATAATACAAATATTGTTGTTATTTTCCCTAATGTCGTATATTTAATATATTTACGTGTTTAACAACACAAATAAGTGCTTCTAAGCATACATTTTTAAAAGATAATATTATTCATGATGCTAAACCGTTAATTCAGTCTCATCAAGCCCATTCAGTTCGGTAGGTACTCAAAAAATAAATAAAGTACTAACCGTGTTCCATAGCTATGATGTCGTAAAAGGCGAATAATGGTATATCTTAGTATTTAATATGAGGTTTTTGATTGTGTAGGCGACGAGCAAGCCAGTTGTTTCTACTTTTTCACAGTTTTCAAGAGTTAAAGTCAAAAATGTTGCGATTGAGTATTACAGCGATCACATTCTGTTCTTCCTCCCAACACTGTAGCAGAGCTAATGGTTACAGAATCATAGTAGTTGTACGTAAAAGTTTTCTCTCAATATTTTCCCTCGACGCGGAGTTAATAATACTACATAAATAGTTAAGATGTAAGTTTAAAAAGGAATAGTAGTAGTTAGTTATATTATTTGATTGTGTAAGTAAGCGACGAGCTAGCCACATCAGTATCTACTATTTACAGTTTTCCATCTAACCTAGCCCAGTTTTATTTCTGACTAAATGTGGGTGCTGTCCCACACTCTCACTCTGCCTATCTCTTCGGGGATTGCGGGCGTGATGTTATGCATGTAGGTATGTAGATAAATTGATCTGTGGTAGTAGGTAGGTAGTGGGCCTGGGATTAAACCAGCACTCCTCGTTTAAATAAGTATGGAGTTATTATAAATTGCATGGTTACGCATTACGTACTTTTGTAAATCCACAATACAGTGTACAGTGTAGTATCCCTTACAATCAGTCACATTGACGCGAACGCGCAGCGCTCGCCGACGCAACCTACGGCGTGTAGGTAACGACCGCCCCCCGCATAAGCCAGAGGCTCAGACTGATTAATTTTTGGCGCTAAGAGGATTGCGTGTCGCCGGACTGTGCGGTGATCTTGCTCCCTGCGTCCGTTCTTTGTCCTACAGTGTATTTATACTGCGTGTTTATTTTTATTTGGAGGTAAGTATATAAAAATAGGTAGATATTCAATTCAGTTATAGTTTGGTCGCGTAATGAATTGTATTGACTATGACCTCAGTGATTTTGATACATAAGTAGGTAGGTATATGAGAAAATTGTATTATATGGTATATACCTACGAGTCATAATGCTTACGATAGGTACCTACTCTGATTTAATTATACTTAAATGGTCATACTGATTTGTATTATAAGGTATTTTAAAAAATTTGGTAGATAATTTATTTATTTCTACTCTTACTAGGTACTATATTTACGCACTTTGTCATTTGTAGATATGAATTAGGTTAGGATGGCAACTTTTGTTAATTTTTATTATTTTTTGTAAACCCAATTTATCAATATATCTCGTGTTATGGCATGTGGGTACCTACGATCGGTATATCGAGTATATGGGCTCGCGGGACCTTACTTACCTCTTTGCTCGGTCGTAGGTACTGGCCACTACACATTAACGAAGAAAAAATCGCTACTGTCACTGATGAAAAAAATTAACATCGTTTATCTTCTGCGCCCATCTCATCCCTTACCATTGAGCTATTATTACTAGTAATAATAGTTCAATGTACCTTACAATGGAAAATTGCTTCCAAAGGAATTGATCTTGAATTATTGAAATATCATCTAAAAACTTGTCATGAAATTGCTTCACGACCACCGGAGAGTTTTTTCCCAAGTACGACAATGTCTTGTCAAATGGTTTGTCTGAGATGAGTGGCAAAATTTTCAGGGTCTACTTTAAGAGTGTTTGTCCCATGTTGCAGGGGCAGCGGGCCCCTTTAACCACATTCAGCAAAAAATAAAACTGGTCGGAGTTAGATAGAAAATTGTGAAAAAGTAGTTACAAGTAGCTAGCTCGTCGCCTACACAATAAGATACTTACCTAAAAACTCATAAGTAACCATTAGTCAAAGGGGCCTGCTGCCCCTTTGACTCTACCTACACCTTCAGGGATTATGGGCGTGATGTTATGTATGTACTTTAAGGGTTATTTGACCGAGATAAGGTTTACTCCTATGGTCTGCATCCCATCTTCTACTTGCCCCTTCAGTCAGAATTACGTTACCCGTCTGGTCCCGCACAAAACCAATTTATAACATGCTAAATATGAGTTTCACTTACTTTTTCTTTGGAATCGTATAAAAATATTCAATAGCCCAGAACATATACCTACTAGCTTATAGGTATACCTACATACCTAACAAGTAACCCATTTGAGATTAGCTTATTACGTAGTTAACCCACAAACATTACGCTATCACAGCTCTGGTTTGTCAACCCTCCCGACCGATCGCGCGTACATAAAGCGAGGTATTTATCAAAAATATTTACATTGGTAGCAAGTGAATCGGCACCGGCTTAATTTGCGTGGAATTATGCGGCGGCCCGCCGGGAAATCAACTTTACATTCAATTTGCCGTTGCACAGATAAAAAGCAATCTCTTCATTTTTACCTGCGCCGCCCGGGAATAAACCTGCCCTGTTGCCGACCCGCTTTACGATGGAATAGCGATTATTTATTTTAGATAGCTTTGTGTTTTAAAGTTATTGCTTTTGTTAGGTATTTACCGATTTTATTTACTTATCTACATCCGATTTACATATAAATTAAGCATCATAGCGATATTCCATTCAGTTTAAATTTTATTTAGTCTATAAACTCGTGTGCCATGGTCTATTTATTATGAGAACCTATCAATATACCTCCCCGCCCCCCATTTAATGACTGGATCGAAAGCCGCACACCCATGCATGCATGCATACTTACATGGTGCGGCTCCAAAGAGAGATAGTAATACTATTACGAACTCGCTACTTAAACGACATCACACATTAATTTGATTCTAAGGTAAGCAGCTTAAGCAGTTGTGTAACAAAAAAATTTAGTCCGTGAAAGTAGTATTCACCTAGACCCAAGTAGGCGAATTTATGACAGCATGGCTAAACTATTGTGATAGCTCAAATCATGATTTTATATGTGTCTATACCACATGCAACTTAAGTCACACATTAACATAATATGCGCTCCAAATAACAGATATCCGATATCTGGTATCCATAAGTATATCAGTCACACATGCATAAACGTGGCTTCAGGCTTTAGTATGACAGCGTGGAGTCCTGCTTTTTTTACTAGTCCGTGTTCTATACCTAGTGATTGACAATGTCCTACAAGATAATCAATGAACTACATAATTAGTTCTGTATTTGTTTTATCATATATAAGTAGCACGTCATTTCTGTTTTTGTTTTCCTAAAAATTTGCAACAACTGTAGCCATTAGCCAGCGGAGGTTTCCGGCGACTGGGACCGCAATTAACTGGGACCACTGTACCAGTTGCCGGAGTACGTACTTACGTACAGCACGCAATGTACACGTAGTACATTACGATGATATAGAACTAAATGCTAAGTCTGATTGTTTTCATATGGCACGTAATGTAAAAGTACATCGCTGGAAAACGGCTACAGCTGCTGCAAATTTGTAACAAAACAAAAACAGAACAAATTACGTGCTACTTACTTATATTTAGATAGGACAAACACAGATCTAATAGACAGAAACATTTATTATCTCGTAGAACATGGTCAATCGCTAGCTATAGCGGTATGTCTACATTGATTTTATAAATATTCTATTCTTTACAAGAAGGAATGACAAGAACTGAAATTTTCGTAATTTAGTTAGTCTGTATTACCATTACCTATTTTTGACATAATTTTTATGGTTTTTTATGTCTGACTTTACCTACTTATTTATGTCCCGTCACCGGACAGCCTTAATTCTAATATTTTGAGAACATTTTGTCACATTGAAATCTTTAAAAGTACGCATAATAAGAGATGAGTCTGGTTACCTAGAATTCGAACTTCGCACGATCGGAGACGGCGCTTTTTGCTACGACCAAGCGAGGCTCTATGCTCTCATCATGGCTATTACAAGATCCTATTTTCATATACCACGAATAACCATCTGACAAGCGACATTGTCCACACATGGCGGATCGGAGGTATCGGTGTCGTAATCACGGCCGCCGGCGCCATTCAATGAGGCGAAATCACTATGCGGCGCGATGAATAATTCAGGTGCGGTCGCCCCAACTACCCTCCCCCCGCCGGGATATCGGGCTAGTAGACATTTTGCCGCGTGTGTGCCCAATAAGCTTGTTAAGGCAGATCGGCTGGTATGTGCTGTTAATATCAGTACATATCGTGTAGGATGTGAAGTTATAGGAAGAATAGGGTGCTTATTTCTTGAGTAGCGAAAAGGGAAGGAAAACAAACCTATATCACCTCTTTAAAATGGGGATAATGGAACTACATTTATGCTCAAATACCAATCAATTTAATTAGGTCTAGTGGATCTTTCGCATTGTTTGTCGCGCTTTGATTTCCGCTTTCGAAAAGAAAATTTTGTTTCTAATTTATATTCCTATTTTGTTGAACATTAATTTTAAGAAGTGTGGAATTCGTAAATGAGGAGAATTAAAAAGTCGTATTTTTAATCAGTATCTAATAATTTATTAGCCTCTATTCATATCAATAAATAACAGTTTCACTATTTAACAACGACAGCTTAGTGGTGGTAGGAGACGGCGGGGGACGCGAAGGTGACGTGGGCGAGGGGAGCGCTGTAGGCGACCTTGGCGACGGGGGCGGCGTAGGCGACCTTGGCGACGGGGGCGGCGTAGGCGACGGGCGCGGAGTAGGCGACCTTGGCGACCGGGGCGTGGTAGGCTACAGGGGCGGAGTAGGCGACCTTGGCGATGGGGGCGGCGTAGGCGAGCTTGGCGACGGGGGCGGCGTAGGCGACGTGGGCGGGCGCCTCAGTGGGGTGGCCCTCGTAGCGCACCTGCGCGTTGAAGCCGTGCTCCTTGTCGGCGGTGTACTCGACGATGCGCTGCACGCCGTCGGGCTGCACGAGCGAGTAGGAGCCGTGGACGGCGTCGCCGGCGCGCGCCTCC
The DNA here is from genome assembly GCA_951394215.1 of Glyphodes perspectalis. Classification (NCBI taxonomy): domain Eukaryota; kingdom Metazoa; phylum Arthropoda; class Insecta; order Lepidoptera; family Crambidae; genus Glyphodes; species Glyphodes perspectalis. The sequence goes on from OX596215.1 coordinate 4,555,290, forward strand.
TGCTGCTGCTTCACGTCGCCGCTGTGCGTGTCGTGCACCGAGTACTGGAACTCGTAGTGCGCGGGCGCCTCCACCTCGGCGTACGCTACCTTGGCTACCGGCACCAGCGGCACGGCGGATGCCACCACGGCCAGGGAAAGGACGACGAAGAACTAAAAATATTAATAAGCATTAAAATTCGATATTACGGTTCCGATGATTAGTGAAATATAACAATATTAGGTTTTATATCACATTAAATTTATTAAAATTAAATAAATTTTCAAAGTGAGCTTTTCAATAATCTACTGATATGTTATTTGTTATTTTTATATACATATAATATATGCACTCACTTTGGCTGCCATTATTGTTGTTGTTTTGGTAGTCCGTGTGTGACTGTAACAATGCACCGGGCATGCCACCTTTTATACAAGCCGCACTTACTCGTTTCTGCGGTGACACTTGCTGGCCCGAGGCTACTTACTCCAATTAAGCCCACAATTGATTGAGAGGTGAAGGTCGCGCTTTTGGCCACAAGTCGAGTCAGATAAGATATGGCGGTCAATCCCAAACGGACAGGTCTGTGTGCGTTTTAATCTCTTGTATCAGTATCTACGAAATATCTCATTGTACCTATGCACTTGTCATGTATTCTAATAGGTGTTTAGTAATAGTCAAGTTTACTTGTATGGTTTTATTTTTTTCGAGACTCTTCTTCTTTTTTTCTGCTTGATGACAAGCAGAAAAAAGAAGAAGAGTCTCAAAACCCTGGCACCTTTGGTATTTCTTGTGCGGACTAATACATTGGTCAGGTTTTCACTGATATAATATAAGAAATTGAATCAGCTATCACTAAGTACGAAATAATTAGTTACAACTGTATGAAAATTTTTTATCGTTTCTCAAATAACTCGCAATTGCGGTACAAGGCCGTATAGGGCATAAGAACATGTCTTTGCAAAGCATTCAAGGACAACCACATTTAATTAGGGTAGTGGTCCATTAATTTTGTGACACAATGTGGCTTACGGCTGTCTGTGAATAAGCCGGTTTAGGAAAAATTACACATTAGGAGTAGGCCTACTATTTATTTGCCAATGAATTAGATATAACGTGTAATTACAATTACCGCACAATACGCAAATAGGGATGTGCATGAAAAATCATTTACCCATAAATTATATTTTAGCTATAAACACATTTATCAGAAAATATGTACAATACTAAAATCAAAACAGAACCAATATTGTTGAAAATAGTATTATAATTAAAAAAATATATATTCATCTCTCTTGCAAAAACGGACTTTTATCTCTCTTGCAAAAACGGACTTTTCAACGAACGTTTAATGGGGTTATTAATTTCCTCCTCTCTAACGTCTTACCCATTCCTTTGAACCTTTATAACTTGGTCGCTAAACATAACACAAATAATCGTGCTCGCTGTTGTGCACCCTACGGGACTGTTGGATGCACAACAGTGACCACCGCCGCGTGAGTGAGTCGCGCATTGCGGCTTGCGCTCACCCGCAGGAGCCGCTGCTATTCCCGACTGTGCTACTCCGGTACCGCGCAAAAGTAGGCCATGTTGGGGTTTTAGTCGGTTCGAGTCTAACACACGACCTTCTGTTTTCCTGAGCAGAGGGTGACGGCTCGTAGGAGTTTCCTCAACAGAAAAAAACGTACATTTGGATTTTTTTGAGTCTATGTAGGTATTTATACCACAAGCTCGACGGTGAGGGAAAACATCGTGATGAAAATGAACATTCCAAGAACTATGGATGTGTAACCTTGATCCAAACTGTCTGGTTCCGCTTTCTAAGGGTTACGGAGGTCAGATCGGCAGCCGCTTCAATACGCGAATGGTAGCGAAAACATCACTAAACATGTTAAGTAAGTATTTATTACCTATTTTTGATGTCGATTATGTTCTTTCTAGATTGCTATCTATTTTAGGCATTATACTTATTTCATTTATTTCCAAATTTCCAGTTCAGTTCTCTCTGCCTACCCCGCTAGGGAAGTGGCGTGAAGTTTAGTTAGTTATTCATTTCCATTTTTTTGTCTTGTTACTTGTGCATAAAACAATCTCATTCATCTGTTTAGCATCTGGTAAAAGTATCTAGCAATGTAGAATAAACATAATATTAGTATTGTACACAACTTACATAACTAATCAACTAACTAACTAAACTTCACACCACTTCCCTAGCGGGGTAGGCAGAGAAAACCGAACGCCATATGGCACGATCCTTACACACCTCACTCGCCTCTTCAACTTCATAAAAATCATATATAAGTTATGCGACAATATACTACTTTCACACTGGATACCTGTAAAATGCCTAACTACCCAAGCTAGCTAGTTGAAAGAAAGAAGAGATCGAAGGGTCTAAATCTTTATTGGTCCTCAGGAATAATTGTCGTACTTATTGACTCGAGTCTTGGTCGTCGTCTTTTTGTCCGTACAATGTCAGGTCTTTTTCGTCTATATGTCAAGTCATGTGATCGTCTCTGGTCAGGCCAAAAAGGCCGTAACACTGGTAATCATGCGTTCATAGTAGGTATTACTACCCTATACGTATTATTATATTCACCTATTTTATGTAATTGATCATGACATAAAACAATTACTTATAATCATACTCTGAATTTTAATTATGTATATAACATGCCTAAGAAGCTATGAGCTGTATTGTACTGTTGAATTGTTTTTTTTTTTTTTTTCTAACTTACCTACTCAGGTGAGCATGACTACTCAGTCATGCTCATTAAAATGTCGCTGAGGTAGTGGCGCTATGTGGCGGGTCGTTACATTCTCTAAACTATGGTTGATGAGTGAAACGATGGCGGACACATGTGTCATACTTGGGAACGCTTTTGTGAGACTGGTCTGCTCTGGTCGGTCAAGTTTTTTGTTTTCTCTTTGTAATTATAGATTTTTATTCTCTTATTCTACTACAGGGCCACTTTGAAACATATCTCAGAGTTTAATATGATTCGTATGAATCTTTGTTAATACTATTGTTGAAAAAAGTAACTACTGAGTTTCTTGCCGGATTTTTCTTGGTAGAAGCAACATTCCGAACCGATGGTAGAATCATATTTATTTATCTGAATAATTGATTGAAGATTTATAAGTATTTTTTTTTAAACCTAGGTACCTATATAAATGAAGAATATTTTGACTTTAACTTTACCCCAATGTTTTAATTCTGAGAAGTAATATAAAGTTTGGTGGCCCTGGGTGGGATCTCAGTCTATAAATAAAGGATAGAATCTGTGCTCCTCTTTCTCCTCTTATTGCACTGAATACAACTGAGTCACAACTGATTTTTTATTTAAATTGTGTTCGCCTTATTTTATTTTATTAAATATGTAACTAACTTAACTTCACGCCACTTCCCTAGCGGTGTAGGCAGAGAGAACCGAACGCCATATGGCACAATCCTTACACACCTCACTCGCCTCTTCAACATTCATAATCCTTTTCATACAAGCTCTACGGTTTTTATGACTCCTAAATTAAATATGTGAATGCAAGAATTTTAACTATACTATTAGAATTATAACTATTTTAATATACTATAACTGTAGGGAAGGAATTAAACTACATAATATTTTAATCAGTATCTAATAATTTATTAGCCTCTATTCATATCAATAAATAACAATTTCACTATTTAACAACGACAGCTTAGTGGTGGTAGGAGACAGCGGGGGACGCGAAGGTGACGTGGGCGAGGGGAGCGCTGTAGGCGACCTTGGCGACGGGGGCAGCGTAGGCGACCTTGGCGACGGGGGCGGCGTAGGCGACGGGCGCGGAGTAGGCGACCTTAGCGACGGGGGCGTGGTAGGCTACAGGGGCGGAGTAGGCGATCTTGGCGACCGGGGCGGCGTAGGCCAGCTTGGCGACGGGGGCAGCGTAGGCGACGTGGGCAGGCGCCTCAGTGGGGTGGCCCTCGTAGCGCACCTGCGCGTTGAAGCCGTGCTCCTTGTCGGCGGTGTACTCGACGATGCGCTGCACGCCGTCGGGCTGCACGAGCGAGTAGGAGCCGTGCACGGCGTCGCCGGCGCGCGCCTCCTGATGCTGCTTCACGTCACCGCTGTGCGTGTCGTGCACCGAGTACTGGAACTCGTAGTGCGCGGGCGCCTCCACCTCGGCGTACGCCACCTTGGCCACCGGCACCAGCGGCACGGCGGACGCCGCCACAGCCAGGGACAGGACAACGAAGAACTGCAAAAAACAATTTTTTTATTACTATAGTTTCTGGTGATATGTATTAAGTAGGTTTAATCATAAGTTAGTATAAAAATTAATTATTTATTTTATCGTATCGAATTTTCAAGTAACAACTTACTTTAGCGGCCATTGCTGGATTTTGCTAGTCAGTAGTCGTGGTTGGACTGTGACAATACGGTCAGCTGCGACACTTTTTATACGCATGTAGGTGCGCCTACAGGGTTGCCGGCCGCACGCGAAACGCCACAGGCTGACCGTGGGCACTCATTACTTGCACTTGCACCATATAACTTAAAACAACTACGAGGTTAAGGTCACACATCATTCAGTGTGGTTTATGTCAACATTTATGCTTGCACCACATTATGCTTAGAATGTTTTGTCAAAATCTTTCTATACCTATTCGTTTCCTCTCTAGAATTTCACTCAGTTTAATCTCGATGCGTCTATCTATATATAATTTTTTATAATTAAATATTTTTTACCAATTATTTAATCAAAAAGAGCGATGGTAGTTCAATGGGTAATAGGAAAACCAATGCGGAGTGGTGTATAGGTACGTGTACGTGTACACGTGTGTGGAAAAAATGATTCAAGCGTCTTTGGATTTTAAATAATTGAATACGGATTCATTTCACTAGTAAACTAGCTGTAAGGGAAACCATCTTGAGGAAACCTAGTTGTTCAAATAACTTTGGACGTTTATTTAACCATAGTGCTATTTGTTCGATTCCCTAATAAAGGGACTCTTCAGTGTTTCAACTATCGTTAATCCATGCTTCCTGTACCTTGACGTTAAAAGACTATTTGATGAATTTTCTGTATTTTCACCATTTTTTTTTCGTATATAACGTACTATTATTATAATATAATAGAATAATAATAATAGAATAGAATAGAAAATAGTTTCATGTTTTACATAAAATTTAACCTCCTCTTTATAATATAGCAGCGCCCCACGGTTTCACCCGCGTAGTTTCTGTTCCCGTGGGAATACGGGGATAAAATAATAAATATAGCCTTATTACGCACTAATGGAGTGCCTTTCGATTAGTGAAAGAATTTTTCAAATCAGTTAAGTAGTTTCGGAGCCTATTTATTTCAAACAAACACACAAACAATCAAATTATATAATATAAAAAAAAATACGATATAGTATGATAATATTTTTAACTTGCATAATTTAATATCTTTAACAAGTGATAAAGATCGGTTCATTCAGGTAAGCAATTCGTATTCTTCCTATTATGTATTTCTGATTTATACGTGAGAATAAATATTATAATTTCTTCTCTATTTTTTCTCTTCTCAAGCAAGATATTAAGGGTAGGATTCAAATGTGCATGTGGTCACCCTACGGGTTGTTTTTTCATAGTATGACCGTGATGTGGTTTTATAGCTAATTATGCAATCAATACATGTTTTAAGTATTCGTTTAGAAGACATTTTCTACTAAATAGTAAATACATTTGAATTTCTAATAGTCCTATAGTAAAGTAGATATCACAGGTACCTATAACTTAGAGTAGACGTGTGGATTGAGGGACCAGCTTTACACGTCGCTATTTCAAAATTGCTTCGATGGATTTGCTCCATTTGTTTTTACATGATGCTTTGAGAGTTTCACTAATAAGTACATTAACTGAGTAAAAGACGGATTATTTGTCTTAATAAAGAAATATTTACTGAATATACTAATAACTGAGGGACCCCAATAAAAATCTTGTGGTTTATCGTATTAACCATCTTGTGGCCTAAAAAATGTGCAATTTAGCAAGTTAATTTTCAAGATCCTCTCCGACATCTCGCTAACGGTTTGTTGGAACTGAGGGACCAGACGTAAAGCGCTGTTTTTATTTAATCTTTTCTTTAACAAATTTCTGGATAGTTTCTACAATGGTTCTAAGACTAGATACTACTAAATAGTGGCAAAGTTTTTTCGCGAATCCCAGGACTGGTACCTCGGTCCACACGAACATGGATTCGATTGTTTGTTTTGAAATTAGTCGCTATTTATTACGTGTAAAGGATTTTTCTTGTTGGATCTATTGACACCCTTATTGGATTTGTACTATTTTACACATTCATGGTATCAAAATATGCAAGTATGTACCTATGTATGCCCTTAGAAATTCTCTCATGTGTTCAATACTCTTGTGTAGATCATGCCTACTAGTTATTTAAAAAGGACGAGAGATTCTCAAGTTGCATCAGTCAACTCCAAAATCACGTAAATCCTATGTGCAACATGCAGGAGCCACACATCACACGCCATGAACATCGACAGTTGTGACAGTTCTATGTTTGTCATTGACGTTTGACTTAAGTATTCAGTAATGCATTTATGTAGGTTTACGTTCACTCCACACTTTACGCGTTTGTAGCACAGAACAGATCTATTCCGTGGTATGTAGTAGGTAGATTGTACACACAGATTGTACATGACGTACGAACCATTCTTTGACCACTTGTGAGGTGTCCGTACTGAACGCCTTCATCGTGGACTATCGCAGGGTGGACTCACCTGAGGATGACTTTACCATACTTTCAGTTTACAATTATTTTTTTAAGAACATAAAAATTATATGTACATTGTACATACATAGATACCATCACGCCCGCAATCCGATCGAAGGTGTAGGTAGAGTCCATACAGCGACAAGCTCCTTGATCCACACTCGGCCATTAATAGCAATTTATAGAGAAAATTGTAAAAAAAATAGTAACAAGTGGTAAGCTATTCGCCTATATCACAAATCCAAAAAAACAAATTATAAATCTAACTAATTAAAAACCATTAACCGCCTTTTATGACATGCTAGGTGAGGAACACAGTTGGTACCTACTTTATTTGCGAGTCCCAGACCATATGGGACAATGGGACCCATAAAATGTACGGGTGGATATTAGCAATTATTGTAAAGATATAATAGCGTGGTATGTGAACTACATGATATAACAAACTACATATATATCACCTTTGCAATACAATATGGTAAAAAGGATTTTTCTCACACATATGGCTAAAATACGCGAATTAAAATTTGTTCAACCATAAGTAAATTATTTCTTATTGATGTATTTGACCCAGTCTTGATTTGTTGAAACTCCATCATTTGTGTTGTAACAAAAGATATGCAATAAGCAATGCTCAGGTGTGCCCAGATCGTATTTGTATATTCTTATGGTGGAGATTGTTTATTAATTGGTCAAAATCATCAAAAAGGAAGGAAATGAAACAAGAGCTTTACAGTTCTTAAAAATATTAATAATTTATTTGGTTTTAATCATTTCAATAAATATCATCCTCGCTATTTGTGTAATATAAATCTAGTGGTGGTAGGAGACGGCGGGGGAGGCGAAGGTGACGTGGGCGAGGGGAGCGCTGTAGGCGACCTTGGCGACGGGGGCGGCGTAGGCGACCTTGGCGACGGGGGTGGCGTAGGCGACGGGCGCGGAGTAGGCGACCTTGGCGACCGGGGCGTGGTAGGCTACAGGGGCGGAATAGGCGACCTTGGCGACGGGGGCGGCGTAGGCGAGCTTGGCGACGGGGGCAGCGTAGGCGACGTGGGCAGGCGCCTCAGTGGGGTGGCCCTCGTAGCGCACCTGCGCGTTGAAGCCGTGCTCCTTGTCGGCGGTGTACTCGACGATGCGCTGCACGCCGTCGGGCTGCACGAGCGAGTAGGAGCCGTGCACGGCGTCGCCGGCGCGCGCCTCCTGCTGCTGCTTCACGTCGCCGCTATGCGTGTCGTGCACCGAGTACTGGTACTCGTAGTGCGCGGGCGCCTCCACCTCGGCGTACGCCACCTTGGCCACCGGCACCAGCGGCACGGCCGATGCCGCCACAGCCAGGGAGAGAACGACGAAGAACTGCAAATGATTGAATCTTGTAATTGCTTAAGAATATGACCGAAGCGTCTCGATGGAACAAAGTCTCAATATGTTTCATTGCTGGGTTTAAAGGGGTTACATAGTGGGTAGATATATGTTTAACTTGGGTTAGTTTTTTGGTACATTTAAAAATAAAACTTACTTTAGCAGCCATTGTAGTGAATAATTTGTTAGTCGTGGTTGGACTGTGACAATATGGCCCGCTGCGACACTTTTTATACGCAAGTAGGTGCGCCTGCAGGGTTGCCGACCGCACGCGAGTCGCCGCAGGCTGGCCGATTCTCTTATACCTACTTGCAGTACATAACTTACAACATTTGGGAGGTCAAGGTCACACACAATATTGTATTAATTAATATTGCGTGGACATTTCTGGGTTGTAGTATTTTCCTCAAGAGCATCTTTGTCAGTTGACAAAGATGCTCTTGAAAAGTCTCTTATAGTTATAATAAACTCAAATGTTTTTTGTTCTCTCATTCCGCGAGCAGTGGGTGACGTTTCGTGGGAACTATTACTACTAAATGCCGTTGTTACTAAGCACCACCTAAAAATTTTTATTTAACCCATCTCAATTTTATTTTTGGCTAAATGTGTTTCAATGATCTTGTTGCTCCTTGGAAGGCTGAGTTCCACCTCTTTAGGAATAATTTTCGGAATCAAAGTCAAAGGCAAAATATTCTGTATTTATATATCTTGGTTTCAAGGAAACACTTATAAATCGCCAAATACAGGCAAAGCCAAGGCTATATGATTCTACCACCGGTTTTAAATGTTGTATCTACCGAGAAGAATCCGGCAAGAAACTCGATAGTTACTCTTTTCAATACACTTTATATAAAGGTGTATGAATCATAATTACCTTTGAACGTCGATAACTAATAAAGAACTTAGTGATCGATCCCTTGAACCATGTTTTAGTGTGAGCCCGTTGAAGAGTATCAAAATAAAAATAATTATATTAATTACAAACCAAAAAATGCAAGCTATTTAGTCAATAGTATATGGTCCGATCCTTATTATTGTAGGTTCAGAATGTTTTATCGTCGGATCCGTTATTTGAATTTACATTTTACGTTGTATTAGAAGGGATAACGTCATGAAAAGATTTCCTTGTGGTTCTAATTGACGATGTAGAGGGCACCGAAATATGATCCAAAATTAACGGGGACAGCCAATGGGGAGAACGGGAAGTAATTTTAATTATTTTATCGCATTCCCTCTGTCCCCGTTAATGGGGACACGGCCAATGGGGACAACGGAAATACACGCAATCTCCCTTAGTTTTCAGGTTTTTTTCGAAATTTATTTTGAAGTTTTTAATTAATCATATCAAACTAGAACGATAGAAATTAGAATTATTTAATCATATCGAACAAATAGTTTACCATACTTATAAGGGATAACGCGACTAGTGATGCCGAAAAATCGATAGTTTTACATTCGATAGTATCGGTAGTGTCGATATCTCTGTTAGTGCAATACTATCAGTAAACAGCAATACTATCGATAGTATCGATAGTTTCGATTGCTGCCAATCAATGAGCACGTTAATATCGTATAGACTATCGATAGTATCGATACGGTCGATTGGTTGGCAACGATTGAAATTATCGATTGTATTGCAGTATCGATAGATTATCGATCCTATCGATTTTATAGACAATTGGTATTGGCCTATCGAGCAGCAACACTAAACGCGACTAACTCTTAGGAACTCTTGATAAGATGGACTACCTCTTTTTTATGGTAACGTTAAACCTTACTTCAAAAACAAAAAGGAACATTTATAGGATCACTTTGTTCTGTCTTCCAAGACCCTTTTTGTAAAAACGTATGAAGTTATCAAATACTTAGATCTGCCGCTCATTTATGCTAGTTGACTCAACAAATCAGATATTATTACCTACATCAGTAAAGTACCAATATCTCTCTGCTAATCTGCTTACATTATTCTAGGTGTGTATTTATGTAGAAAAGTATTTGAATATTCAGGGATATGTGATTGAGTAGGCGACGAGCTAGCCACTTGACACTCCTTTTTCACAGCTTTCCATCCAACCCAGCCCACTGTCCCATGTTGGTCTGGGACTTAAAAAGAATGTGCCAACTGTGGTTCTTGCCTAGCATGTCGTTAAAGGCGACGAATGGTAATGGTATATCGGGTTTTGGGTGTGTGATTGTGTAGGCGACAGGTTAGCCGCTTGTCACTGCTTTTTCACAATTTTCCATTTAACCCAGCCCGGCTTTATTTTTTGGCTGAATGTGGTCGAAGGGGCATGCTGCCTCTTTGACTCTGCCTACCCGTTCGGGGATTATGGGCGTGATGTTATGTATGTATGTATGTACGGATTCTCAGATACAGGATGACAGGTAATAAATAATACACAAATCAATCAATTTGTGTCCCATGTTGACCTGAGCCTTAAACAAAAATGTGCCAATTGTTTTCCTTGTCTAACATGTGGTAAAACGCTATTAATGGTGTATTGGATATTAATTAAACAGCTTCCTTGTGCTGCCTGAGAAGTAATTGCCACTTGTCACTACTATTCACAATTTTCCATCTAATCCTACTCCAAATTTTAGCTAAATGTGGTTTAAGGCGGTCGTGGCTTAAAGGGTCGCAGGCGTAATGATGATATGCTTAAATCTTTTATAATGTACATTGACACATTTTGCTCTCACCATAACTTCTATGCTTTGCTATGATTAGTACTAGTAAAGCAGTTCATGTTGTTATTTACGTATTTATGCTTCGTTTATGCCATTATCATTTTCATTTTTGTTTTGAAGACGAGGCCTTAAGGAATAAGGTTTAATGTCTAAAGTGGACTTTATATGTCGTCTTATATTTTTGGTACCAAAAGTGTTATTTACCAAAAATGTCGTAATAAGCGTCTAAAGGTGTAGGTACTGTATGTACTTCGAATTTGTGATTTAAGCTAAGTACCTGTAGTAAATTTGTCACAATTTTCCGTCTCACTTTTGACAAGCTCGATGGCTCATTCGGTAGTGACCCTGCCCTATGCGCCAAGAGTTGTGGGTTCGATTCCCACCCAGGACAAACATTCGTGTGATGAATACTTGTGTTTGTTCTGTGTTTGAGTGTTAATATCCAATATTTAAGTATATTTATATTTGTAATACCACTATAGATTCTGATATCGGTAACACAAGTGCTTAAGCTACTTACCTCTGAGTCAGATCATATGTATGTGATGTAGTCTGATATTTATTTATAACTCAATTCACAAACCATTCATTATTACACAAAGTTTCAGTTTCGGCGGTTGCTACCTAGAAGGAAACACGAAGAAGAAGAATATTAAATACACACTATTTTTAATCAGTATCTAATAATTTATTAGCCTCTATTCATATCAATAAATAACAATTTCACTATTTAACAAACACAGCTTAGTGGTGGTAGGAGACGGCGGGGGACGCGAAGGTGACGTGGGCGAGGGGAGCGCTGTAGGCGACCTTGGCGACGGGGGCGGCGTAGGCGACCTTGGCGACGGGGGTGGCGTAGGCAACGGGCGCGGAGTAGGCGACCTTGGTAACGGGGGAATGGTAGGCTACAGGGGCGGAGTAGGCGACCTTGGTGACGGGGGCGGCGTAGGAGAGCTTGGCGACGGGGGTGGCGTAGGCGACGGGCGCGGAGTAGGCGACCTTGGTAACGGGGGAATGGTAAGCTACAGGGGCGGAGTAGGCGACCTTGGCGACGGGGGCGGCGTAGGAGAGCTTGGCGACGGGGGCAGCGTAGGCGACATGGGCAGGCGCCTCAGTGGGGTTGCCCTCGTAGCGCACTTGCGCGTTGAAGCCGTGCTCCTTGTCGGCGGTGTACTCGACGATGCGCTGCACGCCGTCCGGCTGCACGAGCGAGTAGGAGCCGTGCACGGCGTCGCCGGCGCGCGCCTCCTGATGCTGCTTCACGTCGCCGCTGTGCGTGTCGTGCACCGAGTACTGGAACTCGTAGTGCGCGGGCGCCTCCACCTCGGCGTACGCCACCTTGGCCACCGGCACCAGAGGCACGGCGGACGCCGCCACGGCCAGGGAGAGGACAGCAAAGAACTGCAATCAAATAATTCTTAATATTATTTAAAACTCTACAACTGTCAGACCTATATATAACTGTTAGTCACGGACTAGGAAAAAAAGAAGGACTCTACGCCTCGACTACGACTTTGTGCCTTTCCGATGCTCCAAATGAAATTTCACTTACATCACACATAGAAGACGACGACCACATTAGTGATCCCAATGACAGCTTCTGTTAGTTTTGTTTTGTCTAAGTCACATCGTATTTAAATTTTACCAAAATATCAAAATACCAACGTGAGTGGTGAAATGCTGCAAAAATTATCACTTAGGAGTAAAAAGTGCGCATAATGACATTTCACACTTCACAGGTCAGTTAGTAATAATTCTGGTATCTGGTATCCTTATGAATCTCACGCACACTTGCATAAATGTGGCTTCACTCTGTAGTATGACAGCACGGGGTCCATAATTTTTTTCTAGTCCGTGCTGTTAGATATATTTTATTTGATTCTTATTTTCTTTATTTCACTAATCGGATTTTTCAAATTAAACTGTACCTTAGCGGCCATTGTAGTGGATGATTTGCAAGTCGTGGTTGGACTGTGACAATACGGTCAGCTGCGACACTTTTTATACACAAGAAGGTGCGCCTACAGGGTTGCCAGCCGCACGCCGTCGCCTCGGGCTGATAGCTAATTACTTGCACCACATAATTTACAACAACTGAGAGGTCAAGATTTCGTTCATGTATGTTCAATAAAGTCAGTCGATAATTTGTCATTTTGAATTCTTCTAACAGGAAGAATTTTTATTAATGTCACTTGCAAAGTTTTAGGTGCCCCAAGACGCAGATAATTCGAAAAGTGGACTGTACTAGACGTGTCCTCCTGCTATTTTTAAAAAGACGGGTTAAGAATGAAAATATTTCATCTAAGGTGGGTGGACCATGGAATCACGCTCCTTTGAAGGCCAACTATTAAAAAGTCATAGTTATTGTCATGTGAGGACAAATTCCTCCTACCCGCACTAAGATCCATCAAAGACACAGACGCGGCGACGAGTTGCTCGCGGCGCTATTTTGTTAGTAAGGTCCCTCGCTTCGTAAAATTGTAATTCGCGCGCGCATCAAAACATTAGTTTTTAAGTAAATAACCTATTATTATCTTATTTTTTTACTGTAAATTGTCATATAGGGATTGTTTTATGGTACTTAAGAAAAAAATAATAATTTAGCTTCGTCTACAGTTAAAATATCGGTAGTGTTCTTAGGAAAGCCGGTGGTTCCTTATATTATAATGCTAGTCAAAATTTGACGGTTGGCCTTGCTAGTGCACATGGAACATCTACAAATCATGAAAATATGAACACTAGTTTTTAGTTATAAATACCTACCGAGAAAGTTAAAACAATGTTTTATTTATATTATTATTATTTATAAGTAGGGTAGAGTGCTTAGTCTGTGGTGTCTTTTATTTTATTAAATATAAATATGTTAGTTTGGCCTGTTTAAGAACATTTTGGCCTTACAAAGAATAAACCCATAAGAAGGCCATTATGGTCAATTTATTTCCTTTAGAATTTCATCCTAAAACGCATTGGCAACTTATTTGATATCGATATTATACTTATTACTTTTATTTCCAAATCATTTATATTAATATATTCTTAGTTATACGATGGTGTTCAAGGCATGTTCGTTCAGTTTTTTATAAATGATTATGATATATTAAACCTTTCATTGTTCGTTTATATGCAAGAGCTTTTTATGTAGTTTTAGTAAAATCGGATATTTTGTTTGTAACAACTCGAGTATTGAGTTTGACACCTGTTATAATATTGGCCTTGTATGGAGCCCTGTTCGTTGCAAGGCCATTAGGGAGAGCTTTATATAACTTAAGTTTATTAAATAATCATTACATCTAGAATAAAAAAGAGTAATTTATATGTTACACAATAAAACAAAGTGTTAGTTAATAATATGTTTAATTTTTTTAGGTAAATAAACTAATAAAAGCTATATATTCGTTAAGGTGGCCTTCCATGGTCCACCCACCTTATCCATTTATAGATAGATTTATAAAAACACGTTACGTGGTCGTAACGTGTTTATTATTTGTATATTTATGTGTACGAGCCCTTACATTCAGCATTGTCAATAGGTACACTTGGTTTGATTAGGTATCACCAAGGTCCTAAAACGCACAACTCAATTTAGTCTCTCGATTTCCAAGATCTATTATGTACATATTTACTATATCTACATGTCTTTTAAATTTAGGTTTCTATAAGATCAATATTTCGTTTGTAAGGTACTTTTCATTCGATTTTAAAAACGAAGAAGTTCTCGATTCGATTTTTCGTTTTTATTATTTCTGCTTAAGAAATCCCAAACATGCATTCAACCTCATTTATTATACGTGAAGCAAAAACTTTGTACCCATTTTTATGAATTAGAATTACTCGGACTGAGGAGTATGAGATTTTGCACAGTTAAAGTTTATATGGAGAAGGAGTGTAGAAAGCTAATATTTCAATAAATAATAAAAATAATCAAACTAAAAATGGTCGAATTTCGACCAGTGGGCGATCATTAGTTTATATATAGTTAGTAGAATATCAACGAACATAATAATTTATATTCTTGTGTGAATCTTTTGTCACATATTTTGAAGATATTTTGCACAAATTTGCGAGAAATGCATCTAGATCCATATACGGCCAAAGTTGATTTGATTACACAAATCAACTTTGGCCGTATATGGATCTTCATCTTTCTAATATAATAAAACGGATATAAATCTGTTCTTAATTAAACTAACATAATTTTAAAATAATGAACAGTTGAAATAATCTATGATTTTTTTTTAGGAAAAATTACTGATTAATTTAAAAAAAAGTCAAATTTTCGAATCTTTTTGCTCTCCTGAAAAGTTGGGATTTTGCAGATAACTCTTTTTTCTTTGCACACAAAATAAGCAATATTTTCTCATGATGTAAGTAGCTGCGTATACAAGCCAAAAAAGTTTAACCCCACACGTTCTATGTAGTTCGATAGGTTTTTTATATTTAAGTTTACTAACGTTTTTTCGTACACTTTTGATTGCATTCATATTAATCTCCTCTCCAGCAGGCATTGATTGTATAATTTCGATTACGTATAACTTTATATTTTTTTTATCTACACTAATATTATAAAAAGGACAGATTTTTTTGTTTGTATCGAATAGGCTCCGAAACTACTGGACAGATTTGGATAATTCTTTCATCAATGGAAAGCTACTTTATCAGCAAGTAACATAGGCTATATTATGTCCCCGTATTCCCGCGGGAACGGGAACTACGCGGTTAAAACCGCGGGGTGCTGCTAGTAATATAATATACCTATGAGATGATGAGATGAGATATTTTGACAAGGAATACAGTTGACACATTATTTTTAAGTAACAGACAAACATGGGACTAATCTAATAAATAAGTTGGTGCTTTTGTCATGCCATTTAGAATTGTAAGTAACATAAAACGGCGATGCCGGATACTATCCCAATTTCTAGTTTGAAACCGAGTCTAATGAGGAAAATAAAAAAAAATATATACGGTCGAATTGAGAAACCTCTTCCTTTTTTGAAGTCGGTTGAAAATTGCTTGTACCTTTCCTTCAAAAAAAGTACAGTTCTCAATTTACATTAATGCGTAGGTGACCGCGTAAACAATCTAGTTGTAGATGCTTACAGTAATATTCAGAGTTAACTTTTAATAATAGGTAATATGTAATTACGTTTTTACTTGAGATTATATTGTTTTTTGAAATATAGGTAACTAAAAAGAGAAAAATTCAAAGGCGTTTTTAATCAGTGTCTAATATTTATTAGCCTCTATTCATATCAATAAATAACAGTTTCACTATATAACAACGACAACTTAGTGGTGGTAGGAGACAGCGGGGGAGGCGAAGGTGACGTGGGCGAGGGGAGCGCTGTAGGCGACCTTGGCGACGGGGGCGGCGTAGGCGACCTTGGCGACGGGGGCGGCATAGGCAACGGGCGCGGAGTAGGCAACCTTGGCGACGGGAGCGTGGTAGGCTACAGGGGCGGAGTAGGCGACCTTGGCGATGGGGGCGGCGTAGGCGAGCTTGGCGACGGGGGCGGCGTAGGCGACGTGGGCGGGCGCCTCAGTGGGGTGGCCCTCGTAGCGCACCTGCGCGTTGAAGCCGTGCTCCTTGTCAGCGGTGTACTCAACAATGCGCTGCACGCCGTCGGGCTGCACAAGCGAGTAGGAGCCGTGCACGGCGTCGCCGGCGCGCGCCTCCTGCTGCTGCTTCACGTCGCCGCTGTGCGTGTCGTGCACCGAGTACTGGAACTCGTAGTGCGCGGGCGCCTCCACCTCGGCGTACGCCACCTTGGCCACCGGTACCAGCGGCACGGCGGATGCCGCCACGGCCAGGGAGAGGACGACGAAGAACTGCAATAAAATAATTCTTAATGTTAATCAAAACTCCTTAAAAATTATTAGATATCATTTATTTCATACTTATTATCTTAATATTATATTTCAAAATAAACTATACCTTAGCGACCATTGTAGTAGATAATTTGCTAGTCGTGGTTGGACTGTGACAATATGGCCCGCTGCGGCACTTTTTATACGCAAGTAGGTGCGCCTGCAGGGTTGCCGACCGCACACGAGTCGCCGCGGGCTCACTTTAGGTATTAAAATTTCTTGTTACGTGGTATGTACCACAGCGTAGAGGTCAAGGTCACACACCTGCACAATGGAACTGATTTAAAGTTATCTCATACTCCCTACAAAATCACCAAAATTAGCTCAGTAATAGTAATAGCAATAGGACACTGATCCAAGTTCACCCGGGAGGGGAAGCGCAAAGACATGGTGTGCTGTTCAATTCGAAGTAACTAAGCTAGTTGCCGTATAAAAAAGTTAGCATTGTTATGAGATAAAATGAAAAAGGAACTTAAATTAAAAATGCTTAATTTTATTTTATTTGTGATCGTGTTACAACGCTACCTTTTATTTTTATTTCTAGATTATAAAATATTTCTAGAGTACCTAGGCTACAAATAGGTACCTGACCCTGTAAGTGAACTACAGTAAAACATGTTCATCGAATTTAAGTTTTGTAATTTTGAAACATGAATAGAGTAGGTAAGTGTCTATTCATGTTTCAATAGTACAAAACTTAAATTCGATGAACTTGACTTAACTAACTTCGATGACTTTGAACTTTGGAACTTCAGTTCAAAGTCATCGAAGTTAGTTGGTCTGGTTCCATTTTTCCATCTAACCTAGCCCATAGTCCCATGTTCGTCTGGGACTTAAAAGAATGTGCCAACTGTGGTTCTTGCCTAGCAAGTCGTAAAAGGCGACTAATGGTACCTATATCATGTGCGTGGAATGAGTTTTATTTTTTAAAAGTTAATCCAAACTTTACGAAATCCAAGAATATCGGAATTTGGGTATGTGATTGTGTAGGCGACAAGAAAGCAACTTGTCACTACTTTTTTAAAATTTTCCATCTAACCCAGCCCAGTTTTATTTTTGGCTGAATGTGGTTAAAAGGGCCTGCTGCCCCTTGACTCTGCCTACCCCTTCAGGGAATATGGGCGTGATGTTATGTTATACTACAAATTCCATGTGAGTATTGTGTTTAACACAACAAACATAATCGTACTATCAAATATTTGTGCAAGTATAAAAAATAATACTTTTACATAGATAATGACAAATCAATAACTTTAAAATTTTATACACACAAGGCTACTACTACTAAGTACAACTAAGTACAACATGCATAAATGTAAAAAAAAACGTGTAGGTAGAGAAATGTGTAATCTATGTGTGTATCATATTAACATATCGCATTATGTCGATCTCAGTTGATCTACATACCAATGACCCAAGCACGCACCGACCTTCACCTCCGAATGTCTGTGGCGTGGTAAGGTGTGACAACTTGTTCACGCCCTGCCTCTTTACTGTCTCCAATAATGTCTAGGTGAATGCATTCCAATAAAAAGTGTAGCAGATTAACGGAGCACATAGTCAAGTTTTGATAATCACATTAGCAACAATGGCAGCTAAAGTGAGTACAAACTATTTTTAAATTAAAATATATAGGTATATTATATTTATTAATACGAAGTATCTATGCCATACAAGAATGTAAAGTAGATATTAATTAGTTTCCGATAGGTATATGCAGTTTATGTTTAAGGCATTACCATTATTTTTTTTATTTTACAAAAACACAGTCAGTGTGGTAAACAGTTATCGTAGCCTATTTTTTAAGTTGGCCATACCATGCTGAAAGGCAGCTTCAGCGTGGTTGTACCAGAAAACCTATTGTATATAATTTTTTTTCATCAACATTCATATATCTGCAATCAATGTAGGCAGACTCCAAGGAGCAATGAGCTCTATAAACCACATTTAACCAAAAATCGAGTTAGGTTAGAAGGAAAATTGTGAAAAGTAGAAACTAGTAGCTAAGCACTTGAATAATAATGGTATTAACATCTGCTTTTCTATCCAAACCGCAATAGTAATGAACTAAAGTCGTGCTGAACTTTAACATACCAAATGTATATAAAATCGTAGGTAGGGCAATGTTGTGGTCTAAATT
Source organism: Glyphodes perspectalis (assembly GCA_951394215.1). Classification (NCBI taxonomy): domain Eukaryota; kingdom Metazoa; phylum Arthropoda; class Insecta; order Lepidoptera; family Crambidae; genus Glyphodes; species Glyphodes perspectalis. The sequence continues at coordinate 4,574,086 of OX596215.1, forward strand.
TTCAATCTATTTACTATATAAACTCTCTATTTATTACTCCAAAGTTGGCATATTTATTTCTATGTCATAATTATTATTTTCAGTTCTTCGTCGTTCTCTCCCTGGCTGTGGCGGCGTCCGCCGTGCCGCTGGTGCCAGTGGCCAAGGTGGCGTACGCCGAGGTGGAGGCGCCCGCGCACTACGAGTTCCAGTACTCGGTGCACGACACGCACAGCGGCGACGTGAAGCAGCATCAGGAGGCGCGCGCCGGCGACGCCGTGCACGGCTCCTACTCGCTCGTGCAGCCGGACGGCGTGCAGCGCATCGTCGAGTACACCGCCGACAAGGAGCACGGCTTCAACGCGCAGGTGCGCTACGAGGGCCACCCCACTGAGGCGCCTGCCCACGTCGCCTACGCTGCCCCCGTCGCCAAGCTCGCCTACGCCGCCCCCGTCGCCAAGGTCGCCTACTCCGCCCCTGTAGCCTACCACGCCCCCGTCGCTAAGGTCGCCTACGCCGCCCCCGTCGCCAAGGTCGCCTACAGCGCTCCCCTCGCCCACGTCACCTTCGCCTCCCCCGCTGTCTCCTACCACCACTAGACCACTTTCATTATTATTTATTTATTGAGAATGTGTTGCTAGGTATCGTAAATAAATTTATGAAATGAATTTTGCATTTTTTTTGTTCTAAAACTTATTAACTACCTACTACTGACATAATATATAGGTAATCTCTCTTTTGGATTACCTGCCAACCTATCGTATAAATAGATATGTATTTATAGGCATATGCTTTATTTAGAATTTAGTACATTCACTCAATATCTAGATCAAGAGATCATGTGAAAATGAAGTCAGGGAGGGGTTATTAAATGTCACTTAAATTATTTTATCATTAGTACCTATACGCAATCCGCGCTGGAAAGGTCTCTTTTACGGCATAATTACTGTAGATACTTAGTGCTTTTAAAGTCAGGCGTTGATCGAACTGATGGCATGCGGGGTACTTATCTTAGCGGCATGCTTTACTCGTACAGGTCATGCGAAGCTTCGCAACATTTATAAGACCCCTCTGCAAGCTGTAAACTTAATGCTTAGCTAATTCTATACAGCATACAAAATTTAAGTTAAGTAAAAAATATATAATAAAGGCAGGGAGCCTTTCGCACCGGATATCTGAAAATTAGCCACTACTCAAGCTAGCTAGTACCTGAAAGTTTAAAGTATAGTATAGTCTCAAATTAAACGTGTGGTATACCACAATTGTTATAATATGTAAGTATCTGACTAAGTAAATAAGGTCTGGTGGGGCTAGCTATTACTATTGCACAAGGACACGCATGTGAGCAGACAATTGTTCACCTTTGCGTTGAAACATTTATCAGACAAGCAAGAAATTATTTATTCGTAATGACTAAGTATTCTTGATCTGTTATTAACATCTATAATACAAGCTAAAACTTTCTTAGTTTGGAACTGGGAATTGTTACCTAACAATTTGAATGAATGAATAAACGTTTATTTGGAACTAAAATACACTAATTTTACAATTAAACACACAGCAAGCTATAACAATATAATGCCAAATGGGTCCCCGCTCAGTATGTGCCGCGACACAGGGTGCCACGACGATGGTATTTTGCGAATACCTACATCTATCTTTTATACATACATATCTATATATACCTATAAAACAAAGTCGTGTTAGTTACACCATTTATAACTCAAGAACGATTGGACCAATTTTTATGATTTTTGTGTTTTTGGATTTGTCTCCGTCCGGAATAGGATAATAAATATTAAAATATGGTATTAATCAATAAAAAAAATTACCAGTTTTCAAGAGCAAAGCCCGATTATGTATCTTCTCATTGACTGTTACGCGGAAAGAAGTTCGCCGGGTCAGCTAGTTACGTATAAAAGATAGTTAGTTGCCCGGCATTGAAACAAATATAATATTTACCTGATAGGTTAAAGTCGCTAAAATTTTTGAACCTGCCTCCAGCCTGTCAGATCTTTGAGAGGCTGATTTCAAAAATTTAAGCGACTTTAACCAACATCATAAATCTTAAACTAGGAAAATTAGGTAATAGGTACTATTAATCTGTGGTAATAGTTAGATTGTCCATTTAAAAATAAATTATTTACCAACCATCTTGTACAGAAATTACATACGTATTTAAGTATATTCAGCCGGTGATGTCAACTGCTCACTCGGCCGCGCCCATACTTTGCAACCGCCAAAAATTGTGTCAGTGCTACTCTCAGTCTGCGACAGATTCGGAGAAACGTAAAGGTAACGATCATTAATTACTGGTGCAGCACAAAGTATAGCGACAAAGCCTTCCATACATACCTTACAAAGAACTTGTAAGGTATGCCGTCGTTCAAGTTTAACAGGAAATGCGGACGTACAGGTTTTTGCAGCCATCCAATATTCGCTCGCGAAACAATGATGTAATAATATCAGCGCAAGGTTTTAACGGAAATACTGAGAATGATAATTCATTAACGAGTGGAAGTGCTACGGACATAAAATAAATTATAAGCAAACTAAATACTTCATAATATTGCAGATAAGTGTAACACAGCTGATTGCAATAATTGCGTTATCTCAGTTCGGATATGTTAACGAATTAAAGGCCATTAGAATTCGCTTCTAGTAACTTCACATTCCATTTTCCTATCCTACTATATACTTTAGTTGTAGTAACAACACACTGCTGTGTCATGGGGCAATGTTGAGTTAGCTCACAGCTACACCTGAGTTACCTACTCTGTTGGCGCAAAGAGAGTGAGTGAATGAGTTTACTCTTATAGAGTTATATGTAGGCTGAAGTGATGCATGAAATTCAACAGAAACTTTGATAGAAGTTAGAATTAATAACAATTGATTCGTTAAAATGTTTCCAAGGACTTTGCCGCAATGTTCAGTTAAACATTAGAGTATATCTAAAATTCGCTTGATGTGCCATTAAAAGTTCAACACACCTGATACGATTTTTACATCATCGACGTTGCAAAAATATTTGCCGATTGCTCCAATTTAAATAACCATTTTTGTAATTATTATGAGTAATCTGCACCAGTTCTTAAGTAACGTTTACTACTTCATTTAGATACCTATCTTTGTACATCAAATGTATTGCAAGCTTACAAAACTGTCTCGACAACATTGCTATGGGTAATAATAAATTATAAATAACATGTATTGGTCATATTTCTTAGACAAACAAAACAGGTTTTGGTCCATTTTGGTGAGAGCTCTTGCTTTCTACATGCGCGGTGATCGTTCCACGGGTTTGTATACGTTTGGGGGGGCAGGTTAAGTTGGTTGTTTATCCGTGGAGAAATTAAAAGTAGTCTGGTAAGTGGTGCGACCGAGGCCTTGACAGAGTGCCCCAGGCGGGGTTCGAATAGCGAGTTAATGCGTGTGACACGAGCCACTGATGCAATTGTCATAATGCGTTTTGAACATATCGCCTATTGTTAATCGTTTGGCATGTCGGCGCTGCCATTGACCACGTGAAAATATGAACCTTGTAGTAATGATAAGTTCATTTAGTAAATGTAGATGTCTATAATATGCTACGAAGGTTTCTACTCTGCTTTTAACTCTAGCAACTTCTGGTCGCCTAGTGACCATATGCTTCATATAGGTACTTAGCCACAATTTTGGACAACATAACTACTATAATCTATTTACTTTATAATCAGATCAATGTTTATGACATAGGTTGATCTAATTATGCAGTTTTGTTATCAGAAATACTAAGTTACCATATACATCCGGATCTAAGACAAAACCTGTTTCAACAACAATTTGTCCTAAAATGCAGGCACCTTCGTTCGACGAAAGTTCGGAACCATTGCATCAAAGATGCTGTCATATACATTAATACGTAGGTACATATGATTTATAATTACTACTACCACGTACTGATTGCACGACACTTAATAACTCAACAAAGATATATTATAGCGTTTGCACCAAACGCACACAGATTATGTAAATTAATAAATAGTTTAGCAATTTTAAACTAGAGCGATGCTTTATTTGTAAGTGATCGGCCGTACACACCATACTTTATCGGTAATGATGTAGTCAGACCAGTTCGTTGCTATGAGGCGCGGGAGATTTTTACAAAATATACATGCGTAATGTGGGAATGGAGCGACAAATTAAGGAAATTGGGACACACGCTAATTAAAGTGAGGCCGAAGTTATATTACCCATGATCACATGGAGGTACCGATCATTACTGATAAATGTTTGTCAATAATTGTACACTTATTGAGATTATTAAGAAACTTAAATTATAAGAACAGTAATGTAGGCAACCATACCCAATGCCAACTAATATTATAAAGAGAAAATATTTAATATTTCGACTGGCTCGATGGCGCATTTGGTAGTGACCCTGCCCTATGCACCAAGAGTTGTGGGTTCGATGCCTACCCAGGACAATCTTTCGTGTAATGAATACTTGTGTTTGTTCTGTGTCTGGGTGTTATATCTAATATTTAAGTATATATTTGTAATACCACTGTTGAATCTGATATCCGTAACCCGTACTTAAGCTACTAAGCTCGAAGTCAAATCAATGTATGTGATGTAGTCTGATAATTATTTATAATAATGATGCTAATTCTAAACCCTCCCTTGTTGGAAAAAAATAATAGTAGAAATAATAATAATAAATAAATTCTCTAGACTGACAAGCTTACAAGCTTAGTTTGAACTTGGGAACTCTTCCCAAGTTCAAACTAAGCTTGTAAGCTTGTGCTATGGATACTGAGTTGGGTATCTAAACGAATAGACATACCTAAATACATTTATAAACATCCATGACTCAAGGACAAATGAACATGGGTTCATCACACGAATATTTGTCCTGGGTGGGGATCGAACCCACAACTCTTGGCGCATGGGGCAGGATCACTACCGAACGCGCCATCGAGCTAGTCAAATTCAGATTAAATAGATACTTCTTCATTCGTAAGTTTTTGAGTAATGGAGTATATTACACTACTGACATAGTTAGTCAGAGCACGCAAATTATAGACTATTACCAATTCTTATATCACCCGTATCACAGCTGCGCGTGCGCCTAATAGCCTCACTGCACTCTTCCTCCTGGTTACGGAAACAGTTTTTCATACATTTCCGAGATTGTTCCAATATTCAGTCGGTTTTTTGTCTGTTTTGCCGTAACATTGTTAGCAAGTAGTTAATGTAATTGACGCCTGGAATTATAACAAACATCAAGCATATAACTTATCGCATTAGTACCTAAAATAGGCTATGTAATTCTGAAACACATTCGTAATTTGTTCTGTGTCTGGGTGTTAATATTCAGTATTTAAGTTTATATTTGTAATACCACTGTTATTTTTGATATCTGTAACACAAGTGCTTAAGCTAGTTACCACGGAGTCTGATTAATGTATGTGATGTAGTCGGATTTTATTTATTTATTTATAATCAACAATAACTCTGTAACTACTCAATTACAGTAGAGGTATTTTTAAGTTTATCAACCTTCTAGCGTCATCTACCGTTTAGTCAGCAGTCCTGGACCATGTTTCTAGATCTAAGCGACTGCCATATAATCTGTGAAATACTGGGATGGGAAGAACAAAAATAGTGAAGTACCTATTTGATTGTACAGGTTTCCTCGCGATTTTCTCATTACTGCTGTTTTAGTGAAATAAATATAATACGTACATGGATTTTTGAAAATCCAAAACTACCTACATGTCCGTGTTTAAATCAACATTCGCGCATGTAAGGCGCAGGTCCTTATAATTGAACTGCAGCTCACAGTTAATGTTTATAGGTGTCGAATAAAAATTAACGGGCCTATAAAAAATTTACGACACGCAAAACGCCTTACGAAATCAAAGATTTTAAAAACGACAGGTCAAGTTTAAAAATGATATGTAAATCACACACTTTAACCCCACTTGCCTTTTTTGTTCATTATTGTTGTTTACGAAATGAGTGCGACATTTAAACGATATTTCAATAAGACTATATTTACTTGATTGACTTGGTTTACTTGATTTTTGAAACCGTTGAAAGGGTTAAACATTAACAGATTGAAGTAGAGTAAATCCAGTTCATTCAGATTTACATTACTCACGCAATAGGTTAAGACTGACGTTATGACATTTAAAGAGACTTTTATTTTGTCACATTGAAGCGAATTAGGCTTTTAAAATTCCTTGATTTTTTATTTTCTTATCACTCTACTCTACAACCTTTAAGCACGATATTCATTATTATTATTATAATGTTTAACTTGGCCTGAGTCTTATTGTGATTGTAATTTGTATCTCAGGTATCTGTTGGTGTTATAAATATGATCATTACTAAGTTTAGAAGTCTCAATCTTATATTCAAAAGGTAAATCATTCAATCATATATTTTGTAAGAAATGGCTAACACTTAAAAACAACGCATTACTAGTACCAAATGTACTAAATCAGATGGGTTAGTAAAAATATAATACAACCAAGTACGTTCCTATTTGAGAAGGCCATTTAAGTTGACGTTGGTGACGTTGGTGTTGAGAATTTAACCGAGATTACCGTTGTAAAATAAGCAACATCTGAAGTCTAATTGGGATTTTAAAACTCTGACATTACTAGCCGTGTTAGAAATCAAATTATCTCAACTCTCTCAAGAATGTGCTAATTGTGTTCCTTGCCTAGCACGTCGTAAAAGGCGACTAATGGTCTATCGGGCTTTGGGTGTATGATTTTGTAGGCGTTACTTATTCACAATTTTCCATCTAACCCAGCCCAGTTTTATTTTTGGCTGAATGTGGTTAAAGAGGCTTGCCGCCCTTTTGACTCTGCTTCCCCTTCGGGTGTTACGCGAGCGTGAAGTTATGTATGTATGTACATACATATATACATATAACATCACGCCCATAATCCCTGAAGGGGTAGGCAGAGTTAAAGGGACAGCAGGCCCCTTTAACCACATTGAGCCAAAAATAAAACTGTATGTATGTACGTTTTGACTTAAGCCGTAATGGCGGGCTCCGGGCTGTAAAGTCAAGACGCATTCAAACACAAGGGTCTGTGCAGGGGTCGCAGTCCCGCGACCCCGGCCGCGCCACTTCGTTGAACATTCAACAGTTTGGCCGCACATGCTTCGCGACAAAAGCACCAATTTGCGATCACTGAAGCGAAATAGAGCTACAAGAACACATTCATTTATTGATTACTTATTCACTTACTGCATTATGGACAATCAATAAAGTATAATGACTAAAATGGGCTGGACTATACGTTCGTTATTGTGAGGACAAACGCCTATTAATATAGTACCTAAAATAATGTGTAATGTATTAGTAAATAAAACAGACAATATCTTATTTTATTTCTAAGTGAAATTTACTAAACAAATTGAGATGGGTTTTGCTTGTTTTAAGATAATCTCTGTATGGATCAATAGTCTATACTTATTGCTAAGGTTGCGGCCACAGCAGTAGCGACGAGTGAGAACTATAAATAAATACCTTTTTTTTTTTTCTTTTATTCTTTCTTTAAAATATTGGATAGCATCACATACGTTGATTTGCCTCTGAGCCAAGTATATATTAAGTAGATATTAGATTCAACAGCGGCATTACAAGTTTTTACTTAAATAACAGAACAAACACAAGTAAGTTTATCACACGAATGTTTGTCCTGGTAGGGACCGAACCCACAACTCTTGACGTACATAGCGGGGTCACTATCGAATGTGCCATCGAGCCACTCAGACTAAGTATTGCATATATATTAAAACAAAGTACAATCGTATAAGTACCAGACCAAATTTTTCTTGCGCATTCAAATTCGGTCGATCGCACACAATATTATTGCACCGCTGCTCGCCCCGCTCATTGCTACCGGCGCTGCTTATAGCCGATGTTCTAACCGCAGCTTTATTCAATGTTACATGATAGTTTACATATAGGTTAGACTCAAATTGATATATTTATAATGGATAGTAGCCAATACAACCGGTACAACCGGTTAGAGTGTGCCAACGTTGCACTTAATTGAGGATTGAATATTGAATGCATCTTTCCATTATGTAGCTCGGATTATGCCAACCGTTTAACCACAATCGCTAGTTTTGATCTACAGATAGTTATTATTCTAGTAGCCTCAAAATACACTTTTTCGATAGTTTAAATAGGACTTCGTAACGTTTGCATACAATAATTAATCAAAGTATACTTTGGGACAAAGAAATGGATCAGCTTTTGTAGCATTAAAATTATTAAAAGCACATCCTAGCACTATTTAGAAATTGCATACGCTCGAGAAACAAATACTTACTGATGTAACTTATTGTTCCCGTTTTATGTAGACATATGTATTTTAGTTAATTATACATACATACATACATACATACATACATACATACATAACATCACGCCCATAATCCCCGAACGGGTAGGCAGAGTGAAAGGGGCAGCAAGCCCCTTCAACCACATTCAGCCAAAAATAGAGCCAGCCTGGGTTAGATGGAAAATTGTGAAAAAGCAGTGACAAGCGGCTAACCTGTCGCCTACACAATCACACACCCAAAACCCGATATACCATTAGTCGCCTTTTACGACATGCTAGGCAAGAACAACAGTTGGCACATTCTTTTTTTTTGTCCCAGATCAACATGGGCCAAGTCCCAGACCAACATGGGACGACGATTAGTTAATTATGATAACATAAAATAGTTTATAAATAAAATTTACCATTATCAGTAGGGTCCATATTCAATTAAAAGATTTTACTATCAAAATAAGTTTTATACGGCAAAATAGTAACTAGTTTTGCTATAAATACAGCTCAAAAGAATAATTGACGCGAAAACACGTAACTGGTTGAATTTTTTGCACGTATGTGTATTTTAGGTGTGGCCATAGCATCGTAAGCGGAGTACCGACGTGTCAAGCGTATTAGAATCGGATAATGGGCGGATGCCGAGGCGTTTATTTACCATCTACACCTGTGCATGAAGTCATTAATCTGCACCATTGTGTAATTATGATAGTTGTTACAGATGCTTTTAGATTTGTCGTTACGTCATACGCATTCTATATGAGTGTCATAAATTTTTATTAAAAATACCAACACACAGAATTTTAAAACGCTTTGAGCATGAGGATTTATTAACACAGAAAAAAAATGAGATAGCTATAAAAATCGTCTCATGTTGGCCTGGGACCTAAAGATAATGTAGCGGATAAACTTTGTTTCTCGTGTGGATCTCGGACGACGAGCCCCTTGTCACTACAATATTTTTTCAATTTTTCATTTTATATATTGAGTCCATGATACATGTTAAATAAATAGTGAGATTTAGAATGAGTCATATGTGTAAGGCTGTTCTCGAAGAAATCACAAGCCTGAAAATAAAAAGACTAGATAAAGTTAAAGACAAGAAAAACTGCACAGCTTGCAAGTTTGCTTTTTAAAGAAACAATTTACTTTGACTCTGTACAAATAGTTAACATGCGTATAAGTAGCAGTAGTAGTGGTTGTTGAAATATAAATGTACCCTTTAATGTAAAACTTTTTTGTGATACAAAAGTACTTGAGAAGAGTGGTACCTTTTTTTTTTTTTTTTACTTGAGGAATGCATTTACGCACCATCCAAATAGAATCCTGGGTGGACCCATAAGGGTGAGTCGGGCTCGAAACCGGTAGCAATCTCCGGAGACCCTACCGACTAAACCTCAAGGCTGTCGTTCTTCGGGCGCTAACGCAAAACTAACGGGATCCCCACTGTCGGGATTCATCTCGAAAAAAGAGGAGTGGTACCTGAACCAACTAAATTGTACACCTAAACTATTTCAGGTGGCTGTATTTTTGTGGCACAGTAAATAAAATACATAAATATCCGACTTCACATACATTGATCTGATTCTGAAGTAAGTAGCTTAAGCACTTATGTTATGGATATCAGAATCAACAGTGGTATTACAAATACTTATATACTTGAATATTGGATATTAACATCCGGACACAGAACAAACGCAAGTATTCATCGTACGAATGTTTGTCCTGGATGGCGATCGTACCCACAACTCATGGCACATGGAGGTCACTACCGAATGCGCCATCGAGCTAGTCAAAGTCAGTAGAACTTCAACATAGAACCAATTTTTCAAAAATTAAGTTTTTGGTGAGATATAATTTATAGCAACAAAACAAATTACCAGCGAGTGCAAATATCGTACCTACTCGTATGATAAAGCTGTCCAGTTGATTAGAATCCGTAGTAGATACAGTTTCCTCACCAGCAGATCCGCCGGTCGTCGTCGATGTCTTGCAACAGCTCGGATGAGCCGGCGTCTGTGAATGGGTTACATAACCCGATCCAGTTGCGCGTACGCACCGGGCGCACTCTTTGGAACGGTATAAAGCCTCGCGCCGCCAACCACCGGCACATTAGCCCTCGATAACCAAAACAAACAACATGGTTGCCAAAGTGAGTCGAGACTTAGCTTGAATTAATTTACTTTTTTAGTGGTTTTTTAATTTAAATTCATCATTTAAGTTTTTAAATATAACTTATCTTAGTCTGATCTTTTGGTTAGAGTATTAAATTTTATTAACATGACTTATTTATAATTGTCATTACTTATGCATAATAAAATGGGAAGTCTGTGCTGCGAATATGTAAACAAAATTAGTGATAAAAGGTGTTTTCGTAATAACAGTGATTTTATTAAATAATCATAAATGCATATTAAACAAACGTGGTACGATAGGAATTGACTATATCGTGGTAATTATTTCAGATCGCGATCTTATTCTGCTTCGTGGCTGCCGCGGCGGCTGTCGCCGTCCCGGCCGTGCCTCTCGCCAAGCTGGCGTACCCCAGCCAGGCCCTGCCGCTTGCTAAGGTGGCGTACGCCGAGGCCGAGCCGTCGTACCCGGCGCAGTACGAGTACTCGTACTCCGTGCAGGACGACCACAGCGGCGACGTGAAGCAGCAGAAGGAGAACCGCAACGGCGACGCCGTCCACGGGTTCTACTCGCTCGTGCAGCCCGACGGCACCCAGCGCATCGTCGAGTACACCGCCGACAAGGAGCATGGCTTCAACGCCGTCGTGCGCTACGAGGGCCAGCCCCACCCTCACGCGCCCGCTCCCGCTAAGGTCGCCTACGCTGCCGCCCCCGTGGCCCTCGCTCCCGCCCCGGCCGCCAAGATCACCTACGCCGCGCCCGTCGCCAAGGTGGCCTACGCCGCCCCCGTTGCTAAAGTGGCCTACGCTGCGCCCGCTCCCGTAGCCTATGCTGCACCCGCTCAAGCCTACCACGCACCCGCTCCTGTGGCCTACCACCAGGCGCCAGCGCAGTTGGCCTACCACCAGGCACCAGCGCAGCTTGCCTACCACCAGGCACCAGCGCAGCTGGCCTACCACCAGGCACCTGCTCAGCTGGCCTACGCCTCAGCCCCTGTCGCCAAATTGGCCTACGCCGCCGCACCAGCTAAAGTAGCCTACGCAGCACCTCTCGGTCACGTGACCTACTCATCACCCGCCTTCTCTTACCAACACTAGATCTTAAGTGCCATAACGTTTATTTATTTTGTTAAATACAACCCAACTCCACTAAGTCAATTTCGTTCTTTTATTTTTTCCGGGGGAAAGAATTGCTCAAGGAGGCGTCAAAACGGTATCCGATATCAAAACGCTCCAAACGAAGTTAGAAGGAAGCGTGCGGGTAGTGCCGGGGAATCAATTGAATTATGTAGCATTATGAGGCGAGCGGCTCCGGTTACGGGGCACGTCCGCGCGCCCGGCGCGGCGGCCCCGCGGCCCGCTGACGCATTGCTCCTGACACCTATTTATTCGGCTAGTTTAGTTTGCACTCGAGACCGATGTAATTATGCCCCCGAGACGGCCCGCGGCACCCCGGCTCGCCCTGAGGCGGCGCGCGGGGCAGGGAGTGCCACCGGGCCCCGTACTGCTTCTCGAACACGCTCGACGCCTGCATTAATGATTGCAGGCAAATATAAATTGACAGAACCGATGGTGAAAGTGGTTGTTACGATGAAGCGAGGGTTTGTAAAACGTGTGATGTGAATATTTCATTTCGTTATTCGCGCTTCCCGTGACGTGAAGGCTTGTGCGAAAACGTTTTGCACAAAGGGCCGCGGTAATGCAGAATGACAATATTTATTCAAACAGATAGCGATCAAAGACGAACAATGTTCCGTATTTTCCTGTATTTCCAAATATGAATGTGAAATTACTTCTTTTTAAAACCCAACGATTCAACATCTGACAGTGCATGAAGCGAGAAATCGGAATTTCCTCGACCATGTAATAATAGCATCGTATAAGTAACACTTTCTATCATGCACTAACATCACTAATATGATAGGTAGTCACGTATTTTATCACGCTTTGTTTAATGTTAGCAACGTTGTTAAAACATAGTACCTACATACCTAAAAGTTATATTCATCTTAGATTGCAATATTTAACAACAATTTTATTTGAACTGAATAATCTGCATTTCAAAATTTAATCACAAGAAGTTCCGACAGTGTCGATTCAAATTGTTTCTTCGTAGCATATTTGGCCGTTCATTTATGTAAAGCATTTTGCAGCACTTGGAACTTGGAACTTATCAACTTATAGTACCGACATTAATATTCAGATCGATAAACAAATAGGTGGGTTAAGAACTTAAAAATACCTACAAGATGAAAAAGACTTACGCTTATAAAGAAATTAAAGTTGTGCTAGGCAGGAATAATTATTACATTACATTTTAGATAATCATTAAAAGAAATACATTTAATTGTAACAAGTAGGTATATATATGTGTATACCCTCAGATTAGAGAAGTTTATACCTATATATTTATCTAAAGCTTGTACAAACTGGAAAATACAGACTAAGTACTAATACCATCAGATTTTGTGTTCCATCCCGAATTGAAAAACATTGCAAAATGTATGTTTCATTTCATTGCATTAAATAAACACCAAAGCCCAAGCGTAATCCCAATTCGTTATTTGTTGGCAAATAAATATTTTTGGCAATCCGAGCGGCCCCTGACGCCGCGCATACACAGTAAAGCATTCACTTTGCGCATATTCGATGCGTCTACGTCGAATAAATAATGAGTTTGCAAATTAGGGGTGCGCCCGCCAGGAGACTTGTGATTGAACAATTATCATGATACATATAGCCTGAGTAACTAAATGAGTGTTACCTCTTAGGAAAAGGTGTTTAATATCGCTTTTTTGTGCGTATCTAACCCCATTACCTACTCACCTACATCGTAGGTGTAGGTATTACTAGCCAACATTTTAGAGTCGTGTTGCTAAAAGTAAGAGCAGTGACGTCGTGTCAGATTGTTCTTGTGTTACACTTAAAAGTTGAAGATTTAAGGGCTAGGTCGTAACGAATACTAATGGGTATATTAACGGCATCTCACTTACATAAATTCATGAATTATACCCACACATAACAGATAATTTGAGTCTCGGGGACAAATCCCAGTTGGAACGTATTATCTCGTCATTTGAATTTTTTATTCGCTAAGCCCTTGTGCAAATGTTTTGGTGAAGTTTTCGCCGCCACAAAGGGTTGTCGTGTTAATCCGGCTATTATGGGATGACGAACTATTACGGCGCGCCCCCCTCACACCCCGCCCGTGGGGACCTGTCGTGTGACGATTACGACCATTACACCGAATGTTGCCGGTTTTTATTTAATTCCAACCGTTATTACGTTCAATCCTTTCGGGACAAACAAAATAACGCGGTTGTTTTGTGCTGTTTTTGTTTAAAATTGCGTTATAGACTGCCGGATTTAACTCTTCAGCATTTGGCTGCATGCAATGTGATGAGCTTCGATTGTCCCAGATTTCCAACAGTAGAAATACCTTCAATAAGAATACATAGTTTCCACGTTCATAGTGTATTCCTAAGTAAAGATTAGTAAGTAGTATGTTTTGCATACGAGTAGCATCGAGTCCGCAGTTCTTGCAGGGTAGGGCAGTAGGCCTTTGTCTACCCCTGTTAGAATTGCGGACTCTTCCAATGAGCAATAAATGCTCCTTAAGCTGCATTTAACCAAAAAATGAATTGGGTGGTGTAAGCCCGTAAAAAATGTGATTGAATACCTACTTGATATTTTTACATACATACACACACAACATCACGCCCATAATCCCCGAATATATAGGCAGAGTCAAAGGCAGCAGGGTCCTTTAACCACATTCATCCAATTACAGTATATATTTTTACTTTATTTTTAATAACGATTTTGTATGTAACATAACAGCTAGAGATTGCGCCAAATGACGTCATTGTAACGACAACGATAGCGAACGACAGCAAAACCTAGAGAGTAAGTAGCACCGTAAAATTTGAGTAAATTAAAGCTACAGATTAATTTGTAATAGGTAGTCAATTAGTGATTTCGCATGAAAAGTTTTTATATTCATGTGAACTATTCATACACGCCACAACCATCACCACATAGGAATCCGCGGCGAGGCATCAATCAATCCGACACCGAGACCGCAACAATCCCAATTTTTAGTCCGCTGTCCGACACAATGGCACTTGTTCCCGATCGTCCGCACGTGCGGAGTGCGGACAAGCCGGGAGTAGTCGTGACGAGCTAACGACGTGACACATCTGACTGTGTGTGTCAAGCATACTCCACAAGAAGAAAAATCAAGTGGCCTTCAATAAAGGTGTTTTGGTAATTTTTTTGAATCTTCTACAATAGTTTTGCTTTTTAGACGGAACACATATTGGTACAAAACGAATATAATTACTGGATGAGCAAAGCCAAAGACCCAGTGGCATTTAATAGAAGAAGCCCATAACCATTGTAAGAGTCACTGATGATGATGATAATTTAAGAATAAGTATAATAAAAAAATAGTTAATAATAAAAATACTGAATAAGAAAATACTGGAACGGCCATGTATGTATGCGAACGTAGCAAATAGGTCCTTTCTAATGGTGCATGGTATCGCAGCTACGTTTTGCATCATATCATTTTCTAAATGTTAATGGGCTGATGTGATGATGGAAAGTTATTAACTACTCGATAGTACGTATATCTCACCATACTTAATACGTTATTAGGCAACGTATTGAGTATGCTAGTATTTACACTTAACTTAAACTTAAAATATTTAAACTAGAAACCTATGGGTTTACAGGTGATAAAAAAGATCAATTGGATCGATGGTGCATTTGGTAGTCTTTGAGCCTAGAGTTGTGGGTTCGATCCCCATTCAGGACAAACATTCGTGTGATAAATACTTGTGTTTGTTCTGTGTATCTAACATTTAAATATATTTTTGTAATTTATAAATACTACTGTTGAATCTGAGTCAATCTCTATGAGTAAACTTTCCGATTCCCATAATATGCAATTCCTACGATATTTTTTCTAAATATAAATTAGTAAGTAATAATATTAGAAGAAAATTAATAAATCGTGTTTACATTAATAAATGGAGATTAATAATAATTTTTTACAATAATATTAGCGTATAAAGATCAATATGTTTGAAACTGCATATTTTGATTCGTAGAAAGTGCGATGCATGAAAAGGAGTATTGACACATGTCACGGGAATCATCTTACGTGAAAGGGACTTAAAGTGAAGAAGTGCCCGTCGCCACTATTGGTAACACAACTTTGCTCCGAAAAAATGCCCCTGCTGTACAAAGATGTACTTACCTCAGGCAAAGTGGTAAATAAATTTCACAATAATGAATAAATTCTCCAGACACACACCAATTCCCTAGTTCCAAACAAATCATGTATGTTGTACTATGGATACTGGGTAACTGATAGACATACTTAAAATACGTTTATAAATATCCATAACTAAAGTACAATTGTCCATATTCATAGCACGAAATATTTGTCCCAACAGGCGGGATTCAAACGCGCGCCCCTTGGTTTTCATGGCCTCTGAACACTCGACCAACGGGCCTACAATAATTTGATAAGCTTATTGCACAGTTCCATATGCTTGATGAGTTCTACGCTCGACAAGGCATCGGCACAGCTAGTAGACAATAATTAATAAATGCACATAATAAATATTAATTTCTGTAATTCCTAGAAATGACCGCGAGTTTAATTTATTGCTCTGGCCAACTTTTGTTCAATGTAAGTACGTTGTAGATTTCTAGTTAATAAAAGCTTAAATGAAAAGACCGATAATACTTTATGTACAGTATAAATAAAACTTATATATTTTATTAGTAACTCTTCAGTTACTATTAGACTAAGATAATTCCTTACTTTTTTCTTGATTTATTACCTTAGGTACCTTCATGACTTTGCAACGTTTCAAACTCAAAAGTTATTTGATCTTTTCGTTAGAGTACCCATTTTCAGACCCTTGACATACATATACTGTAGATGAAATGCAAGGCCCTCAAGTCGAATCTTAAAAAGATTATTTCTCAAAACAAAAACCTACCAGTTATTCTAACAAAATTTTACCTACAAAATCGCACCCAGATTCCGTTTATTGGTTGAAGGGCATACTGCTACCTTATCACTTACTAGTACGGCCAGTGAATTTGATCGGTCATATCGATACCGAAACCGCAACAATAGCGCGTTTTTCGTCTATCCGCTGCCGACACAATGGCTGTCCGCACTCGTCCGCACTCATCCGCAATTGTCCGCACACGTGCCGCCGCGTGCGGAGCGCCAAGCCCGCGCGCCGCTCGCGTGACGAATTATCGACATCTATTGTGACTCCGCTAGTCGCCGATTAACATCATGATTAACATCTCAAAGTAGTCTGTTCGGGCCAATTAAGTGTTTTACAAGCGCATCGATTTGTTAAATGATATCTTCATACATATTATGGCTATCTTATTTTACTTTCAATGTTTATTACACTACGCGGTCTTCCGAGTTTTTATTGAAAACATTGTAAGAATAGGATTTTGGCAGCATGAAGAATCTTCTTAGTGGAAGATCTTATGAAAGGAAAATTTTGCAAGATTTGACAAGGTATCGGTGCATAATATGTTTAAAGATGAATATCAACTTATCATAGTAAAATATAGGCAATAAATACGTAGGTAGGTACTGTTGCATTATTCTTTCAATGTTCCATACATGTATTTAAAACTGTACACATTGACAACTGTATGTCTAAAAGCTCAAACTATTGAGTAGTGGACGATAAATTAGTGCTTCGAGTATTTATAAACTATTATAAGTAGTGTAACACATTACGACTTCTTACCTATATTGACTTCATCGAAACCAATTACTCGAGGACATATGTTATTTGTTCAGATCAGATATTTCTGATGAGTTACCATATCTCATATAATATTTGTAACAACACTATGCCATAAACCCATATTCATAAAATAATTCGGTTACGCTCCTAAAACTCTAAGTGTAAAGACAGAATCCTCATTTGGCACCTCAATGCACATTTTCACAGATGCAATAATAGCTATTTTCACAATATTTACGCTTGCGGAGTCACTGTAATACCCACCTCCCGCCAGGGGCGAGGGTGGCTCGTCTCCCGGGCTGCACCCTCGTGGGGGGGGGGAGGGTAAGACTATGTCGGAAACAATTAGGCGGTGCGCAGGCGCGCAAGCTTCCTGCTCTTCAGCTAATTGGCGTATCTCTGCTCGCTCAATGTATTCCTATTATAATTGACAGCCATGTTGTTGATGGTAACAATGCGATTACATTGATATGATGAGAAACGGATCTGTATTTCTTTCTTTTAATATTGTAGAACTTTTATTCGCATTGAGTAGGCGTATTAAAAATAAGTACTAATACTGAGTACCTTGATGATGTATCAAATAAGTCATTAAAAAAATTGCATATGGCATTATGGGTAGTGGATTGTAAAAACATAAAATAGCTACATAACATTATATCTACCTACTAGTAGTTCTTCGTTTACTATTAAACCTTTCGTCGTGATGTTGAACCAATCTCACTTCGATATACCTAAATGTAGGTAATTTATTTTTTTACTCTTAAGTATGTAGGTATCTAAGTAATAGTAAACCTCACTTAGGTAGGTACTTAATTTGTCCCCTGTCTGACGCGATGCAGCGTTTGTGGTCACACTACTTTTGGTTAGTTTGAAGAGGTGAAAAATCATACATTCATTGATCTAATAACTTACTTATCACCTACCTACATTGATCTTAAATTGAATTTTTATATGTAACTTTTGTTTCGCTAACAGCATGACTGGAGTCTTTATAAACGAAATACGGTTACATAAGTTAATGTTAGTATAATGGTGGACTTGAAACATATAAGTACATACGATGACATGACATTGATGAACCAAAACAAAACTCCTGACGTGTCCATCCGAGCAAGCACATCGCAACATATTTATTTGCGGCGGCCGGCCGCGCGGCGCAACCCTTCTCTAACTAATGGGCCAAACACGTCCCTTGCGCTATTCCCATGACATCTGCTAGTACGAGACCGAAATCTATTTATTCATATCGTATTGCTAATTTGGGTATTAGGCCCGCGTTCCGCAGTTTATTGAATTATCCATTCCGTTTGCGGGGACCGGCCGGCTCCCAGGGGATCTGTTGGTAAGCTCGCTCGGCTTCTTAGAGCGTTTTATGGTTTTTATTAAAGTATTTTTAAGTAGAAGGAAAATGTAAGAATGTCGTAGCATAACACAGAGCCCTTGTGTAGATGTTGGTTTTTTCTTTATTTCGTTTTATATCTGCATCAGGATATTCCATTCCACTCGTTCTTTATTCAAAATAGAAGCGGAAATGAACCTTATTGAAATTATGCGGTGCGTTATCAAGTTTAGGTTTGAATAAGTAGATATAGAGATAACTTGGATTCAGGATATATAGGGTAGGTATGTGTTAGATTAAGCTAAGTAGAAAGTATTACTCTAATATTTTAATATATGGGTAGCAATTTGTTATTAAAATAGGGATCTGTAGGTAACAGGTTAATTTTTAGTAGTACATTTTTAATAACAGCTAGTTACGTTAAATCACATCATAAGTATATAGATATCTGTTCTTTCTACCATATTCTCCCTCTTAATTTTAAGGAACAATCAGATCCTTTTATCCTCGTTCGCCAGCATAATTGGTCATAATTTGTCCTTAAAAATTCGCAGTGCCTTTCAAGCTCACATTCTTTTCCTATCAAACGGCCATTAGCAGCCAATCACGAGGCCCTACGGCCGGGCCGTGACGCGTAAACATTAATAAAGGCATCATTAATTCGCGGCATTTAGCTGATAATTGCAGCGATCCCAGGACAATGGGCGCCGAGCGCCGAGAGCCACTCAATTATGTGGCATTCAGGAGCGCGGTGTTTGCTCAGCGTCGCGAGTGCTCTCATTGGCTAACCACCCGGAGGGCCCTCCCCTAACTTTTGTCGCAAGGCTCTGTGGACACGACAGCCTTCATTGTTTGTAGCTCAAATCTTCAGGAAGGTAGGTACGTACTATCTCTGTTTATGTTTTGTTGTCAGCCGATATTCAGTTAATGTTATTTACTGGAAACTGTAATTTACTGTTCTTTAGCAATGACAATAATGAAAATATTTAGGGATTCCATGTGTAGGTACATACATACATACATACATAACATCACGCCCATAATCCCCGAAGGGGTAGGCAGAGGAAAGGGCAGCAAGCCCCTTCAACCACATTCAGCTAAAAAAGAAGCCGGGCTGGGTTAGATGGAAAATTGTGAAAAAGCAGTGACAAGCGGCTAACCTGTCGCCTACACAATCACACACCCAAAATCCGATATACCATTAGTCGCCTAATACGACAGGCTAAGCAAGAACCACAGTTGGCATATCCTTTTTAAGTTCCAGACCAACATGGAACAGTGCGGGCTGGGTTGATGGAAAGCTGTGAAAAAGGAGTGACAAGTGGCTAGCTCGTCGCCTACTCAGTCACATACCCAAAAGCCCGTAAACCATTAGCCGCTTTTTACGACATGCTAGGCAAGGACCACAGTTGGCACATTCTTTTTTTTTGTCCCAGATCAACATGGGCCAAGTCCCAGACCAACATGTGTAGGTAATTATAATATTTAGGTAGATACGTCGGATCAGACAGAGACCGACGACTGTTATTAGCTTTCCTGCTAATAAACGTTCTACACGTTTAATCGATGATTCCTGTGGTTATCTAAATTGATTTTTATCGACAACATTTTTCTCTTTTTACATCAACACGGAAACTGTTTTTGACTTGACTTGGTTTCCCAAAAAGACTCGAAGAAGCGTATAATGCTTCTAAGGCACGTAACAGGTGAACGTTCTCGGTTTACAGTAATTTACGTATAGATCTCGAGAGTCCCACTTATCTAGTAGGTAATATTAAGAATTTGTAATTTTCTTTTAATAACCTAAGATTCAACTTAAATGTAATCATGATTTTCTTACTTACGCGTAATATGTTTTTGTAAATGGCTATAGAAGAGCGGAATCTCCTAACACAAGCAAAATATTTTGCTTAAAAGGAGACTCCAAACCCTGTAGGTATAGATACTTATTATGTGTAAGGAACTGAAATAAAATATTTTGTATTTGTATTTTGATTTTTGTAGTGGCCTGCCCCGGCTTCGCACGGGTGGACATTTTTTTCTGTTAACTGGAAAGTCTTACGAGCCGTCACCCTCTGCTCGGAGAAAGAGAGGGCGGTGCGTCGGACTCGAACCGACTAAAACATGGCCTACTTCTGCACGGTACCGGAGGAGCCGGTATCCCCACTGTCGGGACTAGCAGCAGCTCCCGGATGGACATTAATTTTCTAACCTTACCTAACTTTTTTCAATATATTGTATATAGCCTATGTTAATCTAATAGTGTATATTATATCTCTGTACCTACCACTAGCAGAAACATTGTCTTAACTAAATAGTTGTTAAATAGAAAGGGTAAGAAATCTGTTAATCTATATTGATGGTACAAATGGTACAATATCTTGAATCTCCTCCTTTTTCATCTTACAGAGAAGATTCGTAAAAATTACATTCATCGATGGGATACGACTTAGAAACTTTAAATATTTCTACTTTCTATTATATAGCGCCATTAAATAGCGAACAAGTCATATGTACCTGGATGTTACGCTCAAAGTAAATCTTATCGGCCTAATTGTAAGTCGTCCACTGGCTCGATGGCGCATTCGGTAGTGACCCTGCCCCATGTGCCAAGAGTTGTAGGTTCGATCCCCACCTAGGACAAACATTCGTGTGATGAATATTTGTATTTGTTCTGTGTCTGGGTGTTAATATCCAATATTTAAGTATATATTTGTAATACCACTGATTGATTTTGATATCCGTAACACAAGTGCTTAAGCTACTTACCTACCTCGGAGTCAGATCAATGTAAGTATGTGATGTAATCTGATATCCGGAAACACCAGATTAGATTAAATTCGATTAGACTATGCCAATTCAAATAGATAGATAAATGTGTATCTTTTGTTTTAGTTTTCATCTACACTAATATTATTAAGAGGAAAGATTTGTATGTATGTATGTTACGAATTAACTAAAAAACTACTCGACCGATTACAAAAAATCTTTCACTATTAGAAAGCTACATTATCTCTGATTAACATAGGCTATAGAATATTTGAAGAAAGTTAGGTTAGGTTAGAAAATATATGTCCACCCGTACGAAGCCAGGGCGGGCTGCTAGTCTTTCACAAAAATATTGGTAGGTATTTACAATCGTATGTGGCTCGAAATCCTTTGACAGATGGTTTTTGGTGGATTACACAATAAGAAGATGTCGTTTTAAAAGTATAATAAATAAGAATAAAATAATACAAAATTGTAAAACAAAACAATCAATACAAATACAATAAATATCAATATACCTTGAATATATGTTTTCCGTCAATATTGACCTTTGACGTTTCATTCCAGTACTCTTGAGACAGACACCACTTCATACCGTTCTGCCCGTTCCACCATATCCTGAAATCTTTCTTCGCCGGGGCATACATCGCCCTCTCGCTATGCAACGCTTCACAAAGGTCACATAGGGGGTGATAGTCCTTCGGGTCCCCACTTATGGTGTAAAGGTTGGTCCATTTGAAATAGTTCTCAAACAATTCAGGATTTTCTATTGTCTCGTGTATTAAGAAAGCTAGGTTGTATGGATGCACTTCTCTCGCGTTTATGTAGGATCCCGGCGGAAGGAATCTAGATGGAAAATAATACGTATTGACGACATTAGACTTAAAAAATATATATAAATAAAAAATGTATAGACATAATAACGAATATAGATATATTTTGAATTCTACAAATATAATTATTAAGTAAGTACTTATATTCGTTTAGGAGAATGAATACTTTGTTAAAATCTTTCCGGAGAATAAAGTTATTAATACCGAGACATTCTTACTTGCTATAGTTTGCTCCTCCGTATACAATAGGGATAGCGTAATTATCATACGCATGCAAAACCTTTTCCGTAACGTAGTCTTCAGCGAAAGAGTTCTCAAAGGCCATATAGAATTTATAGTCATTCTTTATCAGCTCATTGCAATTGTAATTGGTACAGTGGTTATTCGTACACCGTCCGTACACGTCGATTTTCAAACCATAATGATACAGATGTTCTTGAAGCCTAGACAAGTATTCGTCTCTGAAACTATCACTATTGCAATGACTGACGAGCCAAGCTGCTGTTTTCTTCTTTCCGTGCAGAATAGTTCTTATCTCCGGTTTTAATGGTTCGAAACTTGTTTTCCAATTTACCGTCAAGCTAGGTGCTACTATAGTTCCACTGACATTTTTCACCACAAAGTACAGCCAAGGCACATCGGAATCGAGTCGGTACGTAAACGTCCAGTTGTAGAAGTCATCACTATTCACCTCACAAATGGGTACAGTGTATGAAGATTCGATTGTTGTAAAAATGTACAGTTGCGAACTGGACCGCTTTACGGGCTTGACGTCACTGCTGTACAATTCATCATCAAAAACAATAGCATCGAACAGGCTGTAGTCTCCCAATAAGCCCTTATCTTCGGTAAACTTGCAGTTACGCACTGGGCAATCCAAGCCAGCGAATACATTCTCCCCGCTGTGTGTTATAATTAAATAGTATTCCTTCCACAGTAATATGTATTTCATTCCTTTTAATTTACTGATGTATATATTGTATTTGCTATGAAAGGAAAAGAAGGATGAGACACTGTCCGCAAATTGGATGACATGTTTCAGGAGCCAAGTATGCATGATAAAACCCACTATAACGATGCAAACCATGTAGGGGATCGCCCGCTTCAAAGAGCATCTTGACAAATGCATAAACCTTATCATTATTACAATTTCTGATGTATAAATTCATGTGAAAATACGTATTGTTAAAATCTATTGTGGCATTTAGAATGTCAATTGCGATGTCGTTAGCATATATTATAGATAATAGATCTAATATTAGCACTCTAGATTATTAAGTCGCAGCAAAGAGAATTCAACCGTATAAATCGAAATTTCTTCTGGCATTATATATGACGTCATCGGCATCAATTTTACGAGGAATCTTTTTCAAATCATTATCAGCCAAAAAGAAAATCTTAAAATTATTCAATTGAATTTAAATAATAAGTATTATTGTTTTACTCGTGGTTTTACTATTATTTAGACACCGTTTTTTGCTACGCCTTTAATTTTCCAATTATTTTCTTCTGAATTCAGGTACCGCTTTAAACACGATCCTAGATTTAAAGTCAACATATGTATTAAAAATAGAAGTTGAATGTGGTCGTTACAATATCCATAGTCATATAATTGGTATTTTCGGACATGTTATTGAACTCGACCATATTTTTAATGACATAAATCAGCAATCCACAAAAGTAGTTTTTGAACCGAAATTGAATGACTCCTCTCTACTTAGGATGGCTGCATAAGTTAAGATGAATGTTAGGTTTTAACCTAAATATTATCGAACGAGGTCAAAGATGATTCTAAAGAGCGATTGAAAATCCTTGTGAGGATAATTCTGATAGATCTTTACTACAACTAAATTTCTTCAAAATCAAATAATAAACGTCACCACACCACGTCTATTATTAGATCATTAGTCATGTTATCTCCGCTTCAGGCGACGGCAGTGTCTCCAAGCCCTCGTACCGCATTAATGTTATTATTTGGCAACATTTACTAAATAATTTGCTCGTTAAACGGCGGCCGATACGCGCCCCTACTCCCTAACTAGTGTATTGTGCGCGCCGTTTTGCGCCTCCCCGGGGACTAACGATGGATTCAACCAATCCGGCTCCGTTAATTACTTGGCCGCTTTTGTGCGGATATTTGTAGCAACATGCTCTTTGTGCGATATGAAATTAATAACGTGCTGTTATTGTGCGCGGGTGGATTAGAAAACTATCGCACGGTTTCTATGAAGTCCTACGCCGCAGTTTGGGGTTGATGAGTTTTCGCTAAGCTCCGCCGCGGGATGGCCTCGCCTCGTGTAGATTGGAGATATTATTTTCTTTGTTAGTGAGAAATGTAATATGTTTGATTGAATGGGGTTTTTATAGGTATTATTTTAAGAGATTAGTCATAGCAGTTTATAGGGGAAGAGTTTGTTTGTTTAGGCGGTAAACACTACAAAAAAAATATTAGAATAATTTCCCGCCTTAAAATCTAAAGTCTAGGGTCCCTTGTCGAAATATTAAAGAAAATACATGAAACTACATAGTATTTTTTAATTGTAACCCAAGTAGACATATTTTCATTTAAATAAAATAGATACGTTACTGTCCTGGAGGCAAATTTTGAATGACATGACGTGTGTATCTGTCGCAGGCAATTTGTATGATTCGGCATTTTACAAACGGCGTCGTCCGTTTAAAAATGCTCGCTGTTTTGAAATATGCCGAAGGCAAAATGTATATTGCGGTCATTATATAGTACGCCTCAAGTATTTAGTTTAGGTCAGGTTAGGTAGTAGTTAAAATTAGGAGGAGTGTTAGGTACAACTGCGACCCTACGGCCAGAACCGAAGAAAAACAACCAATGTCGAAATTATAACAACTGATTGAATGAGTTTTTAAACTGACGACGCCGTTTGTAAAATGCGGAATCATACAAATTGCCTGCGACATATCTACACACGTCATGTCATTCAAAGTTTTAGTGACACTCAAAGAAAATAAAACCGTACAGCAAAAAGAGTTTAAGTGATTCAAAGAAGGATTACAAATGAATTTGTTTTGGTTGAACCGGATATGGACGGTAGGAAGACTTGACCACGCATTATGAGTCGTGGGAGTATACGCTGACCATTGTGCCCTAGTGCCACCAACAACATAAAGAAGCATATTTAGACAACCTGACAAAGGCTTGAACGCTGCACTAATCGGAGATTAAGATCGTATCTGGCGCAGGCTCGGTAAACACTTCACGTGCAAACACAATCGGCCGAGAACAGTTAGTTTCGAGTGCCGAAAAAACTGTCCATCGTGACTGTCTGACACCCGCGTCCGAGATTCGGACGTACCTATTGTTGTCGGAGTTACAGTTATTGTTGGCGAAATAAGTTCATTGTTGCGGTGTTAAGTCTTGAGAGCAAAAACTAGTTCACAATGCGCTTGTAATTGAATTAAGTGCACTCGGGGGAGTGTTGTCCTGCTGTGTTGATGTGTACGTCCGGCGCTCGCGACGCGGACTTTACGCGTTCCATACAATTGCTCTTGAGCACAATATCTTCGCAGCTGTTGGCTACTGTTGGTGAAATCTAATAACTAACATTTGAGTAACAACAAATATGGTCAATATATGTATGCAAATAAAATATGAACCATATTTGCTTAACATTCTCTGTCTATTTGTGCGACGACGCGACAGCAGGAATAATGATTTGTTCTTTATTTGTATTATTTTTATTATTTGGTGACTAAATAAATGCTTTACCCATGTAAAGCCTTGTAGAATCTGTAGAATCTCTCAAGATGACCATTCATCTTGAGAGATTCTACAATCTGCATGCAAGCTCTCATAGGAAGAAGGGTTTCACGTCTTAATAGGGTAAGGTAGACAATTGAAAAAATATTTAGTCCTTTCCTGTTTTTTATTGCGTCTTGAGCTTCATTGCGACTTCCCTAGCGTGCTTCCAGTTTATACTAAGGACGAACATTTTAAATTAGTGCTTTAATAAAATATAAATCAGTTGTTTAATATTCGACTTGCACGATAAAAATAATCATAACTCTAATCAACACAATGGTAATAATTAATGTATAAACTGTATCTGGTACATTCAACACGAGCGCGATCTCAGCTATTATAATATTAACTTTATTATTGTCAACTGCGGATTAAATGTTAAATCGCAGCTGCGACAACTAACCGCCGGTTGCGCGAACAAACGACATTACGCCGCAGAGCCGCTAAAATATTTGCGCGCGAATAAAATACATTACACGACCCGGTATTTGTCGTACAATCATCCGGATTTCGCCTAGTTGTATCCACAAATATGCAAAATACGTAGTATATGCGAACAGACATATTTATTTTTATCTGATTATTTACGTTTTCAGAGAACTGCCTACTAGATAGATGAATTATATTTTATAAGTAATTTTAATATCTACTTAAATCCGCACACTTAAATACCCCGAGAATTTTGATACAACTCCTGGGTCGTTCCTCTAAATTAATGAATGTAGTGATATTGTGGATATTCACCACGACTCACCTACCAAGCTCTGCAGAACAGTTAAAGACTCATGGAAAGATACATGAGTAGGTACATAACATAAGTAATATTGTTTCTCTATCATTATTTTTTTTCCGGTTAACCTAAATGTTTTCTTTTTTTAGTGCATGCTGTGTTTCCCTATAATAGTTTATGGCAATAGGCTAATAAGATATGTATATCTTGTATAGATATTATATTTTAAAGTATGATTGTACATAAACGTTGGTAAACCTAATAAATAAATAAATAAATACATAAATAAAATTCACGGCGAATAAAAACTAAATAACGGGCTAGAAAGAAGCTTCATAATATTGATCTGAATCAAATTAAACTATAAATATTCAATCACTATAACGAATACTTTATCACAATTTTATAACCTAACTAAGCCATGTTGGTCTGGGACTTAAAAATAATGTGCCAACTGTGGTCACTACTTTTTCATAATTTTACATCATCACAGTTTTTGGCTGAATGTGGTTAAAGGGGCCTTCTTACTGCCCCTTTGACTCTGCCTACACCTTCGGGGATTATAGGCGTGATGTTATGTATATACTATAACGAATTACATTTATAAATAAGTATTGTAGAAACGAAGACATATATTAACTTAAATTATTTATTAATTAGAGAATGGATGCAATCTGTGACGTCAAACTTACAAAGGTAAATAATAGTAAGTATATAGGTTTATCCTATCTACATAGTTACCTCGGATACAGTTTCAAAAATATTGATGTAATATTGGGATTTTCCTTTAGATCTTATCATAGGTAATAAATCGCAAAGTCAAAGGACTTAATTTAATTTCAGTGTTGCAACAGAATTATATTTCAATAAAAAGTTTTGAAAAATCACGAGTGCGCAATTCATCAGAATTAATTCACCATATACGCCCCGTAAAATACGCGGAAGTTATAAAAAAATACAAAGAGTTCTGTACCACCATTCACTGTATAAATATAAACATATACCTACATAAAAAAGACAAGTATCTACCTTTTGTAATTATTAATATCGCAGTGCTACATAAAGCCAGCGCGGGGCCCGAAGCAAATGTTTGCCAAAAAAGTTCCTTAAATAATTGCCTTTGTTTTATTAAATATATTTTGTGTTGTGTTCTATTACTTAAAATACAAATTCTGTAAGAAAGGAATGGACGAAAGGACGGACATACATCCGAGTCTTGCAATGAAGAGCTGTTAGTACCTACTAACTTTTTTTTTTTTTGCAATTTGAAGATAATCAAATAATCAACATATAAGACATAAATACCGACTAATTAAAATAGATTCCCTAACATTTTTAGTGAACGTACTTGCGTACAGTGAAGCCTCCTCCTTTTTATGTCGATTAAACCATTCCCTATTCCCAAGGGTTAAGCTGTTTAAATATTTATGAAGTATTTGCGTATTGACAAAACAAAATGGGCGACAATGGCATTGTGGCTTTGTCCCCTTGGTGTGGCGTTTGAGGACGCTCGAGTACCTACTGCTCAACAGCTATTGACCATAGAGAGGCTCTTTGCGAGGAAATAGGATCAAATGAGGAAGTAAGGCAATAAGAAAGAATGTAGTTTTTAAAAAAAGACAGAAACATAATATTTTTATATTGGTATCTTTAACTATTAACTCAAATGTGAAAAATAAATTAGACAGCCAAAATGATTGTCATTCAGCATTTGCCATAAAGCCAACATGTCGCGTTTGCTTTTATCAATGCACTGGCTTTAAACAATTTTATCACCGTGCGGTGTCTAAAAAAAAAATACAAATCCACAAGTGATTTTGACTTCACTAGTGGTACTAAAACCCTAAGGGTGTCAGGTTTTTTAGAGATGGCACCCAACGCATTCTCAAGTATCTCTCATGAACGCGTTCACAAGTAAGTCATTATGATAATTTCACGAGTACTATTATATTGGGGCAATAATTGCTCAGTGTGTAAATAAGAGCGTACGGAATGCGAAATCGGATTATGACACAACAAAGATGAATATTTTCAGGGCAAATAAATTTTGAATCCATTTTCTGATTATGTAACTATGTATAAGTGATTTAGAATGGTAACAATCCTACTAAGTAGTTTATATGAAGTCGAAAAATGGGTACTAGCTACGTCAAGGATAGCAAAAGGACGGAAGGAAGAATGTTTAATAACTTTTTACTTACTTAGGTACCTATACCATAAACGGACTAATTAGAATGCTATCCCATATTTTATTTTGATTAAATTCTGTAACTACTGATTAAAAGTACTTTTAATAACTCACATTATTTTGCAACAAGAATCTGTAATAAATACAACAAACTAAAAGTAAGTAGGAGCTGTTTTGATAAGATGTCCTAGCTGGATCATAAGTAACACGCGTTCCCACGCCAACCTTTCCAACTGTAAGTACAACTAGGGCTATAAAATAATTTATACAAGAGTTCTGTGAGCGGGCGACAAAGGCACGGAAGGGCCCGCCGCACCGCGCGCGTAATCCACTTAACCGCGGTTAATCCGCGACTCCCATTGTCCGCTCGAGAGCGAAGCGAGCTGAGCGCTTAATTCAATCACAACTGTTGCCCGTTTTTGTGTGTTTAATGTGTGTAATGCCGCGATTATCGGGCCTTAAACAAATGTCGTCAGCAGATTTGTTCTTTAGGAGTTACTAGTGCGTAGTTGAATGGTTGTAAATACATATGTAGTTTTCTTTATATAAAAAGCAGTTTATCAAATTTTTAATCATAGTATGATAAATTGACTGCACCAATAAATAAAAAAGTTAACAATTAACGGATATCATTAGTATTTATAACCAAATTACAACATTTTTTATTTGGAATTACTTAAAAAATATCTTTGGTTATCTGCAGTTTACAAAATTCAACACGGCTGAAAATGAAATCACGCCGCTCTTATACGATAAATATTACAACATATGCATATAAAAACTATGTATTAATCGTCCACAAGAAAAAGAGAGTAAATAGGTACATATACAGTGTAAGTAAAGAGCGCGTCGTTATCTCCGCAAATCTACATCAAACAATTATCGAGCTCATTGCAACTCGAATTACCTCTTCCTTCAAAAATTATGACATCTTTATCTCGCTTGTATCTTAAACTTCCCAATATCTCCAATCTGCTCGCAGATAAAGGGACACCCAAAAAATATTTATTGTGTTTACACAAATACGTAGGTGGTAATCCGAGTAAAGTAACGCTTAGTTGTTCAAAATATTAAGTCAACGGGAAAGGGGACTCTTTTTTGTGCAAAGCAACCTATGAAGCGGGGAGAGTAAAAACCTTAATAATATTATTGGGTTCTAATTTCGTTTGCGAGTGTTAATCGTAACCGTATAAAAGTGTCACCGGGCTTCAATGGAGACGCCAATTTGTATTGTGTTACAACACTTGAATGGTAAGCGTTTGAGGTTTTCTGTTACACAATGAGATAGTTGCGCAAAAAATACTGAATAATATCTGGTCCTAATAAAATAAATCTGATTATTCAAGTGGTGGATCGCGGAGGTTCTTGGAATATCGGTTTGAGTGGCTGCAAGGTTCTATAAGTACTCAGCTAACGTAAAGAAAACTTTTCATAGTCTATAGCTCTATACAACATCAACTTAAGTATTAATCTAGAAAATAAATATTATTATCGATAGTTTTATTCTCTTAACGAGTTTTTTGTCTAAATGAAATACTAATATAGATTACTGGCCTAGCAACTATTTAACTTTCTTATAATAACCTCTCACTCGTTAATCGTTTTCAATTTGAGGAGCTTTATTGCTCCTTGGACTCTGCCCACCCGTTTGCGGGCGTGATGATATGATGATGGTGATGATGAATAGTTATTAGTAATAGAATTTTGTTATTTCATTTAATATACCTACATATAATGATTTTTCTTGTGGATACTAGAAGTTATCTTTGTTGAATCTAATACATACATCTACACAGTATCACATAGGAAAGCAGTTGTGAATGTATTATTCACCACAAGGTAGTCGAAATATAACGTAATTCACCCTTACGCCCGTTCCGAATTACCATTGCTTATGTTTCCTCGACAACGTTTATTGTTTTCAACTCGTTCGGATAATTTCTTGCATTCGAATGTATGTAGGTAGGTATCTGCGCAGACGGGCGCCCTCCGGCTGAGCTCCGTAATTAGCCCTCCCCTCCACACCCCGCCGCCCCTCCGCCCACGCACTCACTGGCTTCCCACCTCTTTGAAAACAGACTCAACCCGAAAACAACGTTTTCGTATTACCTTACTTGTACTGCCTATAGATACACAGGGATCAACTTCAACATTTCCAAAGCCAATAAAAATTTTTGGTTTTTCTATATTAAAAAATTGGGATCACAGACTGCGTTCGGAATGATGATGTAAGAAAGAGAGTCGGTCTGAAAGACAGCGTCGGAGTCAAGGTAAGAAGAGGCATGCTCCGGTGGTTCGGACATGTGGAAAGAATGGACGACGAAAGATAGACTAAACAGATATACAATGCGAAAGTGGAAGGATGTAGGAGCTGCGGAAGGCCCAGGCTCACCTACCATGACCAGATTGTTTGTAAATTAACAGAAGGTGATGTTAGGAGTCATAAAAACCGTAGAGCTTGTATGAAAAGGATCATTAATGTTGAAGAGGCGAGTGAGGTGTATAAGGATCGTGCCATATGGCGTTCGGTTCCCTCTGCCTACCTACCCCGCTAGGGAAGTGGCGTGAAGTTTAGTTAAAAGATCGAGTCGATTTTTAAATGAAAATCCTTACATGTAGGTATATTAAAAAAATATTATTATACGTAGTTTGCTGACTATTTTAAGATTACTTGAATTGACAGTGGCAAATCTCTTATGCTCATTTAGATGCTTAAATTCATATTTTGTTTTTTATGCTGATGATGCGCCACACTTGGCTTGAGAGTCGGTATAACCATGTTAACAGTGAGATAACTACTCATTTGAAAAAATAAACAACAAGATAATGCTTCAAAGTTACCCGATTATCAGAGTTGAAGCTATGTCATAGTTCTGTGTTACCATTGTTGGTACTTTTAATCATAATTTCCCTACCAATTGCAGTATAGGTATTTCCAGAAACATAATTCAAATTTAAAACTAAAAGTATTCCTGGCAGGAAAACGGGAGCTGCACAGGGCAAGGCAAATCGTAGACGCATTCACCTACGTCGAGGGGACGGGGATTATCTTCAAATAAGCGTATTACTCGTCCGCCGTGCTTTGTGATCCAAATAGCTACGGCTTCTGTGCACACGCCGCCCGCGCCGCTCAGAACCAATTTGAACACTGCTAGTTTAACAGCGGTTTCCTTTGTAAGTTTGCTACTCTGTGGCGCCCACGTCCCGCCTGTTATATTTATACCTCTGTATGGGTAGATTCGTTTACTTGTTAGGAAGTCCCTTGAGAGCAGTCCGAGTCTATAGATACGGCCTTATTTGAAGGTTTAAAGAATAGCTAAGGTTTCCTGTCGTTTTGCCCGTTTTATTATCCCGCAATTTAAGATTAACATTTGTGGGGTGAACCAGACATGGTTTGGATTTATGTTGAGAATGTTTTGTTTTAGTGATTCATTTTAAGGTAAAACTCTGGTGGCTGTACATTATTAGAAAATGTCACTATATATTTAACAGATATCAAATCTATAAATGGCAGTAGCATAGCTAGTTCTACATGGGCTCGTCATCAAATGATGAGAGGAACATTTCATCACCTTAGGCGGCGATCTAGCCACATGTCGCTACTGTTTCACAATTTTGCAGCTAATTCAACTCATTCTAATTTATTGCTTGGCTTAACGCGATTTAAGCAACCTTATTGCTCCTTAGCGTATCCTTTTAGGGATTAGGACGTGATGGTAATAAATTTACGTTTACTTCAAGTTCAAGTCCTTTGCTTGTTAACGTAACAGATGATATAGGTACCTACCTACACACTTTGTGGTATGTGTTTTCTTTTCTTTACCTAAACTGTATACTTACTATAAACGTACCATATCAAAGGTAGCCCCATCTCGAATTTAAAAGTCGCCTCCCCCGGTATTCGTGTTTTCGCGGAGTCGTCGCGTAAAATACTTAACTTTGGCTAACCGAACGCGCCTCAATCGAGTTACGGACTTTGTGTGGAAAACTGTGCGCAAAATATTTAGGCGCGACAAAGGAGGCATTAGCGGGGAGACGGCTCGCGGTAATTCGATGCAAATCGGCCGCCGAGCGCCGGCTGACTTTCGTGATGGATACAATTTGTTTACGAGGGAACAACTCGGCTGTGTACTAAACTTTGGGGATCGATCTGTTGGCGCGCTCCGGAGCTGGAATATAGCCATTCACGAAAGTTTTCTAAAGATTTTGCTTTGGCATTCTGATGGGTAGAGGTTGTCAGCTTAATAGAGATGTTGGGAAAACGGTGAACCTCAATTTAAGTTGTAACAAATACCTTTTTATAATATATTCTTGAGCCGGACTGACATGGAAAGCTTAACTAAACCATAAATTGTTGTTTGTAAATCCATATACCGAAGGAAAGGAACCAAAATGGTATTATTTAACGTACCTGAACGTACCTCTGGAGGGTTACATGAGCGATGAGGGTACGTAAAAGCTCTCAACCCGAGTTCAGTCGAGACTGAGTCCTCTAATCCGACTCGGATACGTCCTGATTATCTCAGCCAATGAAAATTCTCATTACAGTATTATCTAAGTAATTTCATATAAACTCGCAAACTCAAAATGCATTATTTAATGTTATTAATTAAAAATAATAAAAGTCGGTGTGTACCAACAAGGGGTGGTTATTAGGGTGCGTGCGTATATTAATTTATATTCGAAGCAATTTAATAAAAATTTCGTTCTACATACTATTCGCCCCCATTGTCCTCTAGTATGGTATACAAAGTGAATTGGTGAATTAGTTGAAACACTTAGTACGCCTTTAATTCGCAACGATATAAAGGGAACACGCCCACGCGTACAGCGGCTCGTAAACAATACAAACATACTGCGGGCGCTGTGTGTACTGAGACACAGCGCTGGGAGTTCCAGTGAAGGAAATCGATGACTGGCTCGATGGCGCATTCGGTAGTGATCCTGCCCCATGCGCCAAGAGTGGGTTCGACCCCCACCCAGGACAAACATTCGTGTGACGAATACTTGTGTTTGTTCTGTGTCTGGGTGTTAATATCCAATATTTAAGTATATATTTGTAATACCACTGTTGATTCTGATATCCGTAACACAAGTGCTTAAGCTACATACCTCGGAGTCAGATCAATGTATGTGATGTCGTCGAATATTTATTCATTTAAATCGATACGAAGAATGATGAAACTTAAAAAGTTTATACGTAAAATGATGAACACATATTATTCTATTTTAATTTTTTCCTGTGATCTCTTTGAGGTTTTATACCAAAAGCTTTCTCTTTAAGAAATGTGTAAATACTAGTATTTAGTAATAGTTTTGTTTTGTGATATCAAATTACTCAAGATTTAAGATCAAAGAACGAGTGGAGGGACTAAAAAAATATGGATTTAGAGTATTACGACATAGGTGCAACAAGTTTTACATAATTTATCTTAGGCGCATACCGGTGCTGCATTATGATATTCCAAGATTATTAAGAGCACTAAAGCCCGCGTCAAAAATCAAACGAAAAACGACTAGTACACTGCGTAGCATTAGCATTAGTTAGCTGGTGGTATACTGCCATTCTCGACGCTGTGGTACAGTCGCGCTCAGCGAGTGGTGGGCGGGCCGCCCCGCCCCGTCTTACAGACAATTAGAACAACAATGGCAGCCAGGTAGAAATAAACCAATCTGCATAAATTCACTCCATTACGGCGTGAATCTCGACTCGACAAATTTTACTGGCGTTTATATTTGCGATGAGTTTTGGTGTGATTGCAGGCGATTTGTTTGACATTTTTAGGGTTTGATACTTTAGCCGTTAGTCACGAATTACTTGTATGTTCACTTAGTTGTCTATCTGACTCAGCATAATATAGATTTTGTATTGAAATGGTCAAGTTTATATCTTTGAAATATGTGTCTTATACTAAAAATGCCTTGCTATGTTAGATTGTGAGTCAATTTAAAAATTTAAGCATTAATATTTAATATCACATCAAAATATTACATAAATTCCAAGTTCTTCCATAATCCACTATAACATTTGGCCTTGAGTCATGGTCACCACTTTTTCCAAAGTAGGTAAGATACATAGAGTCAAATAAATTATATAAATAAATATTCTTTATTTCGGACAAAATTTAGGTACTTACATCCATATATGTTAGTAGCGTGGCTTAAAAAACTATGTTAGCAGCTATATTTATGGAGTACACAAATTCAAATTTGTGTACTCCATAAATATAGCTGCTAAGTGCAAAGACTAAGTGACTATCACGAGAAAGGGTAAGGTTCCGCAATTGTCACTCTTTCAATAAAACACTTCCAGAGCGAAGATGTGAATCGGTTGCCCAATGTCTTTACGATGCTATTGGAACTGTTCCTAATTCTGCTGATCAGGGAGCTTGTTTTTTTGCGAATAATGGCTTCGAAGCCATAATTTTGGTAAATAAAAATATCCAAATAATTTTGCAGAAAACTTTTATAGACACTTTTGGTCCAGAATTAGGCTGCTATACTCGTAAAATCCAAAATTTCAACTGATGCTTGATCCAGAGTTTTTTATAGCCCAACATTGTATTTTGGGTCAACCGCGATTTTTCAATGCTTTGTATCATCCAAACGAAACATTGTCATGTAATAATATAAAACAAAGTAAAAATAAAATAAAAATAATGTCGCTGCTACTGCTGAACTACAAAAGCCATATATTTGCCAAATGTACGTGTGGAGTAAAGCGACCATACCTACAGATTTTTACACAAAATGATAACAAAAAACAATGTCAATATATTATTTGTCTTGTCTGTTTGTTTTGGCTAATCAAAAAAACTAGATAGGTACGGATACAAGGCGGGGCCAGCTGACAGATAGGCGGCATGTAGCCGATTTCCGATGTTTAAACTAACTAAGCTTTACTTTATTACTTTTTTTTGCAACAAAACTAAATTCGTAAACTCTGCGATATTAACAAATATATTTTTTGTTAATTCCCACACGGACGTATTCACGGGTATCAGCTAGTAAATAATAAAAGACTACGACACAACTCGGCACGTCCCGAAATAGTTCCAGTTACCCAGTAAAGAGTATCTCTGTGCATTATTCTTGTGACCTATTTTTTAAATAGAAAATCGTATTGACCTTACGAATACTTTTCAGTGATAAGAAAGATTTTGAAATTTTTCAGTATGGATTTTGAAAAATGACCTCATAATCGACGATATGTAAATCTTTCCATGGATTGTAAAATGATCGGTAGAGGTAAGGGAACCGCTATAAGCAATCGCTCACCAATCCTAATTGATATTATAATTGCGAAAGTAAGTAGATTTCCTATAACATAATCTATTGTACTAGATTCTA
Source organism: Glyphodes perspectalis (assembly GCA_951394215.1). Taxonomy (NCBI): domain Eukaryota; kingdom Metazoa; phylum Arthropoda; class Insecta; order Lepidoptera; family Crambidae; genus Glyphodes; species Glyphodes perspectalis. The sequence continues at coordinate 4,610,329 of OX596215.1, forward strand.
AAAACGTATTTCTAAATGTAAATTATGTATTAAGTGGTCATTATTGTATTTCTTATACCTCTGCACGCTATCGGTTGTTAAAAAAAACTTTTTCTTTCATTCCAAAGAATTTTCCTATAAATAAATATTAATAATAAATCCAATAAGATCAAAATATTTTTTTAAGGTGTTTATTATTTTGTCTAACTTTTAAATAACAGTGTCAAATCAGTCATTTATAAAATGGAGATTCTTCATCATTAAATACTACCTTCATACATTGGGAAACCAAAAGTAAAGAGAAGGGTATATAGTACCCAGAAAAAATATTGATTATTTGGAATTATTATACCAATTACCACTTAAACTAATCGGTATAACAATTGGGAGTAACAAATTCACGCGAACGATAATAATTACAACAATAAACAAATTAAACATATATCGCTGAAGATTTGTACAAATGGGGTGAGCTATCCTTATGTATAATAATATAATGATATATGATATAGAGTATTGAAGACATTTTGATACACAGGAAAATAAAATGATACTGATATCTACTTTTCAAACTGTTCTTCACTGAAATCTTGCTTTACGATCAATACTGAGTAGGATAATAGTACTCACACGAATTCCTAGTAAATTTAAATGATTTTTCCATAGAGATATAGAGATACTGTTTATTTCCAAAATAAAAAATTAAAAAAGGGATTTGGATTAATACGGAGTCGCCCTTTTACAAATTTTCTTGGGTTTACAATTTTCCGTTTTATTTAGTTAAAGAAGGCAGCTAATAGAAACAAAGAAAGGTAACTGTTCATATTATGCTGTATATGTAAAATTACTTGAATGCAATATGAGCCTATAAATGAAATCGAATTCGAAAATAATTTTGGCAGTTAATTTATGCATCGTGAGACAAAAATAAAACAAATTACGCGAACGTCGTAGACGCGCCTACGGATCGTAGCATCATTGTCTGCGCTACGAACTGGTAAATATTTCCTGTAATTTCGTTATTCCGCGAAACACTGCTTTCTGTATAAAACACAAAGCGCAAGCCGTGGGGACAGTAAACAAAATGGCGCATTTAAATGGGCGGCGACTCGGATACTCGGCGCTCGCTGCCCTTGTCGCACTCACCACACAGCCCTCTTTATTTTCATGCCTCATTCATCGCTCACACAATGCACTAAAGCCTCCTAGCCCCCACACGATTCTAAACTTTAAATCCCAAACAGCAAAGTCAGTTTTTCACTAGCCCACTTGTAGGGCAAACAACGTCGTCGGCACATGTGGAACTGTTGCATATTGCTTCGTCCCTATCCCACGGACTGGGGGAGGGGTATTTTTATACTTCCGTCCCGCTCTCGCTCGCCTCCTGAGAAGTAATGTGTTGTTGCGTGTTGTGATATCGCTAAAATAACAGGGAAGCACTCGCTACGAAGTTGTCATTTGTAACGGTTTCGCTGAGTACGGTCCGCAAAATAAAATCTAAAGTAAAATCATCAAACGTTAAAATGATATAGGCAATGCAGACGAAGAAATGTGTGTGGTGAGATTACGATAAAATCTCTATGGCGAAACAAAGTATGTAATAATAACATACAGAATTACTTAGGTAATTGGTTGCAGCTCTATAGAGTATGTTTGTTAACTTATAATAGGCCATTACAAAATAATCTAGGCTTAATTACTACGAATGTATAGTTGAATCCTCAAGAATTCATTTATAGTAATTGTGTCGTTAGTATATGCCTATACTAATCATTTGATGTTAACTACGCCCATATTTTAGAAATATTTAGACTGAAGCAAGACGCATAGTGACTGGCTCGAGTGCGCATTTGGTAGTGACCCTACCATATGCGCCAAGAGTTGTGGGTTCGATCCCCACCCAGGACAAACATTCGTGTGATGAATACTTGTGTTTGTTATGTGTTTGGGTGTTAATTTCCAACATTTAAGTATAAATTTGGAATACCACTGTTGTTTCTGATATCCGTAACAAAATTGCTTAAGTTCTTACCTCGGAGTCAATCTCTGATATTAAAAAAAATATAGCTCAATGGTAAGTAAGAGTACGCGCCTCAAATACGTGGTGTGCTGGTTCAAAACTGGACAAGTACTTATTGATTTTTCAAATCTAAGTAGGATTTATACACTCATTCGACGGTGAAGGAAAACATTGTGATAAAACCTGCATCCAAAATGACTATGGATATGTTACCATGATCCAATTTGTTTGCTTATCTACGGGTTTAACGATAGTTATCTGTCTACGGCAGTCATTTTAATGTTAACAGAAGATACCAGACTCGCTAAAATCCTAGGTCACTAATCTAAAGCATTCCCGAATAAACACGGGCCATATTATATTTATACTTATAGGAAATAGACTTTATCTGACTGGTTGATTGATCTAATGACTTATGACGTAATTTTACATTCGTAATTATATTGGCTTATTCATTTCCTGTAGATTTCTACCGTATACCAAATGGAATACATGGTTTATTTTGAATAACAGCAATCATTTGAATAATTTGTAAATGAACTATCAATGTTTTTCACTGGTAGATAAAGATATACTTAAATATAGCCTTACGGTGGTCTTAAGTCATCAAGTTAATGAATTTTTAGAAATACCATAAGTATGTAATTAAGATAATATACATAATATGTATTATCACGCCTGCAATCCCCGATAAGTTGAGCAGTGTCCGAAGTTAGCCATAAATATAATTAAGATGGCTAACCTGTCGCTTGCACAATCACAAACCTAATTCACACTACTCGTCTTTTACGGTATTTATAAGTCCCAGACCACCATGGGATAAAAAATTACTTACAAAAATATGTATTAAGTAATATCTCAAACCAATAAATCACAACGATAGATTATTATAAGGCTTACGATTAAAAATCATATATAAAAAGACAAGTTCAGCCAATGATCTATTGTGTAAAAGTGATAATGATCTCCAAAGCTATTGTCTACCTCTCTAAAGTACTGTACTTACCAAAAAGTCAGAGCGTTGTCACAAGGAGTAGCCACACAAAAAGTTTTGTGATGCCAACAGTACCCATAGCCTCAAGGCAGGGCGCGCTCCGCGGCCGGCGGAGTGGGGCGTCGCTAAACAAAAACACGTACACAAGGAGCGCGCGCGCGGCGATTGGCTGCGCGAGAAGCCCCCGCCCCCGGCGGCGGCTCGCGGCCGGCGCCCGCCGGCTCCCAGCACTCCCGCACACGCTCTCCTCGCGGCAACATGTGCAGCGGCGCCGAGGGAGGCCCCTGGCCGCTCGGCAAGGACGCGCCGACCGTCACCGCCGCGGCCATCGACCACTACCGCCTGCAGCTGTACAACTACGCCGTTGCCGAGCGCCTGCGCCTGTACCCGCCCGCTGTCGCGCCATGCTACGGCCCCTACGCACCGCGCCTCGCGCTCTCCATGTCGCTGCTACAGCAGCGCGCGCTGCAGCCTGAGGAGCCCAAGCCGCAGCACAGCTACATCGGTCTCATCGCCATGGCCATCCTCAGCTCGCCCGAGCGGAAGCTCGTCCTCTCCGACATCTACCAGCATATCCTCGACAACTACCCCTACTTTCGCACCCGGGGCCCTGGCTGGCGCAACTCGATAAGACACAACTTGTCCCTGAACGACTGCTTCGTCAAGGCCGGCCGATCGGCCAACGGGAAGGGACACTACTGGGCGATACATCCTGCAAATATCGACGACTTCAGAAAAGGGGACTTCAGGAGGCGTAAAGCGCAAAGAAAAGTGAGAAAACACATGGGATTGGCGGTCGACGACGATGGGGAGGATTCGCCTTCGCCGCCGCCGCAGTCTCCTCCGCCGACGGCGCTGCCGCTGCCGTTTTGGGGAGGCGGGCGCCTTCCCGGCAGCGGGCAGACGCGGAAGAGGCAGTTCGACGTGGCCTCGCTGCTGGCCCCAGACGACGCGCCCGAAAAGAGGCAGCGCCGGGACAGCAGTTGCGAGGAGGAACCCGAGGAAGATATAGATGTGGTGGCCAGTGATCAGGAGGAGCGCGCGGGCGAGGAGGAGGCGCGGGCGCCGCTGGCGCCGGCCGCGCAGTACCCGCTGCTGGGCGGGTGGTGGCCGGCGCTCGATCCCGCGCTCCTCCACCAGCTGCGGCGGCACTCCGCGGCGCCCGCACCGCTGGCGCCCTCGGCGCCGCCCAGCCCCGCCGACCAGCGCCCGCCGGACACCTAGGCTGTGGACCCAACTGCGTTGTACATACACACGAACCTGTGAATATTCGTTCGACACTGGATAGAACTAAGCCGGACGATGATACAGAACGTTACCTAGTGAATACTCATGAACTCTTCTTCTCGCTTCGACGTCGTCTTCTCTCGGTCTACTCTGTCTTACTATTTATTTTTCCGCGACGCAGGCGACGCGCGTTGAACTCTTTCGAGTGCGATAAGTGCTGAATGGTGCCTGTGTTTTATCTTCACTGTTTTCATTTTCTTTGATAGTTTATAATGTGTAAATTATTGTACATGTCATGTATAGGTGGTATTTCTATGTAAACTGTATCTAGAAGTGACGATTCATAGGAATTATAATAGATACTGTCTATATTAACGTTACAAGTCTGAAAAACGACCAATCGCCTGTAAATTCTTAGTTCTATTTGTAAATATAGTAAAGGTGTCTAATCTTTGTTGTTATTATAACTAATATGTAAACATACTGTTGTTTAATTACTAGAAAGTATTAATGGAGTATCGTATAAAAATATGACAAGTCTATAAAATCTCTGAATAAATAGAAATATAATATCAATGATATCTTTTATTTCGGATCCAAAACCATTCGACGTTTGTTGACACACGGGTGGGAAATTTTACAAGATACCCTCGCTATCGGCGGTATACTTACTACTTAGATATGAATGTGAAGATGCAGGCGCAAATTGTTCTAGCGTGACTCAGAGTCAAACCGACTTAGACAATGACACAAGTTTTATGCAAACAATCGCAGCTAAGAATTATGCAATGCAAATAATCTGAGAACCAAAATTAATTATCCTGATTTAAAAAAAATTTTAGCCTATTCGATTATTTATATATATGTGCATTAAACATTAATAAAATGTTTATAAAATTATTGAAAACATAAAGCTAACGTTTAACAAAGCACTGTTCCGTACTATAGAAATATATTTATATATGAGTATTGGTCCGTAGTTCATAAGTAATATTAAAATAGATTATGACATAGTGATGATTAGCTCAAATTCGAGTTTATTAATCTATTAATTTTTGCCTTTTCTGATTACTAATATGTTGGTTCATGTGCCATCAAAAATGGCCATTAAAGCCCTTCGAAATAATTTATCAAAGCAATATAACATTTTAATTCACTTTTTACTGTGAAATCAAGCATAAATAATAAAGTTTGATTGAAAGATTCAATGGTGGTTCATAAATACTAAGATTAATGCATGTTTTTGCGAGTAAAATAATTTCTAAAATGAAATAATAAGTAGTACCTACTTATATACCTACGTTTTATTTAGAAAATGGTAAGATTGCTTTAGCTTTGGAAGAAAGATAATATATTTTATTTTAATTTAGATGGCGCATAACTGTCTATGCAATCTAAGGTTAAAAAATTGTGAGTTATTAACGAAAATAATATGTATAAACTCGTCTGCTATTTCTGAATATTGTTTATGCAATTTTCTTGCACTCCGATGGCTCTGCAACCCAAATTAGGTCTTGGCCTCCGATACTTCGTCAACGATCTTGGTCCTGTACTCTGGTCCACCAGTTTGGCTATTAAGAGTAAATAAGAGTAAGTAAGTAATTTTCTTGCAAGTATCTTTTAATCAGTAAACAGCTGATTTAAAATGAATCACATTTAATAATTATCAGGTCTTTAACTAATTGATAATGCAATAAATTTTACATTTAGCGAAATTATCGAAGTTAATCAAATTAATTGAACGATATAATTTAATCCTTAGATATCTACTTATTTATACTTGGGTCTTGCCACGGCTTCTACCGTCTAGAATTCAGGCTGTAAAGTTTTACGCGGATTAGAACAACGGTCCATTATGGCGAGATATTATAATAATACTGTATTTATTTTTGAGACCAAGGCCAATATTAAATCAAATTTTATCTATTTGAATTCGTTACGTAGTTTTGCGTTAAAAATAACTAGCATAGCGATAATGTTCCAAACATTAATGCTTTCTCATAAACGGTCACATTTAAATTGTATTAGTCGGATTCTCGAAATATACATTGTATTAATTACCGAGTAACCGCGATTAACGCAAACTTTTAAAAACGCATTACAAACAAAAAGCAGTTAATAATCCACTTATCGGCATTCGGAACAAACAATGTACTCGATCAGTTTCCCACGTCATTACCCATTGTTGGCCACCCCTAATTACCACACCGGACAATACCTAAGCAGACTTGGAGGAATCGGTGAATCATCCGCCTAGGCGTTCTCACGTGAAAACTTACATTCCTGGTGTTTCGAGGAAGGATCAAAAGATTACTTAGTAATCGTGTCATAGTATGCACCCCTATGGTGAGAAATGGTGGCCGTCCTACCCAGGCCCTTACTGCCTTTAAGGTATTCACAAAGTTTTCTTTGTGACTTTAAATACTTAGTGCTTTCGTGTTTTTAAAAGGAAATACATAAGTTGTGTAATTTAATTTTAAGAATTTACATGTTCATTGAATTTTGAATGGAAAAGTGAAACAATTGAAATCGTTTATATCACTGATACGTTGTCTCGTCTTGTATTGCGTATTGTATTTCTCATAAAATATAGCAATGGCATCTAACTTATGGTCTTAGGAGTAAAATTCTGATCATAATCAACGTACTATAAAGGTGACGAAGACTTACAACTCGTGTTTCAAACATAGAATAATGGGAACATTGTTTAAGCCTTAGAAACATTTTTCTTACAAATTTAGCATATGAAGACTGAATGCGCAATGAATGAATCAGAATCAGCCGGAAGGCATAGCCTGGTTTCCTTCGTCACCTGTTTGTTTATTGTTGGTATGTGATAAGCCCATTCTTGTGCGACCCTAAGAGCTGATTAACTTACTGATAGCAATACCATAAACTGCTTATACCACGAAGATAAAGTCGAAATATTTAGGCAGGATCTACCGATTTATAAATAGCAAGTGTAGCTGAAGATTACACAGATTATAAGAGTGCGATTTTGCTTTCTCACGCTACTCAGGATCACAATAAAAAGATTGCATTGAAAGGAGACCATGCCATTGGATTTATAAAAGGATATCAATAGTTACATCGTACAAATCATGTCCAGGGCTTTAAGATTAGATTATCGGCGGGGATAGGTAATACTTAATCTTTGTATGATTTTACGTCTTGCGTCAATTCTAATCTATTGATTTAAAAAAATTACATACCTCATTAGTACCATTTTTTGCAGCGCAAGTTAAAATTTACTTTTACGTTTACATTTTGTGATTTATTTTGCAACGTGGGTTGTTTTTTTGGAGATTTCCGTAATTGCATAGTTTACATTTGTACCTGTCATTTCCTAATAAAACTGTAGGGACAACATATAGATACTTATCACTAATGGAATTATTTATTTGGAATATGTTTATTCTCTAAATCGTTCCATTATTTTCATTACAGTTTCATTGACTTTACTTTACCTGAATAGGTATATAGGAAACTGGGATGAAAATAATGAAACATAAAATTTTGTGCTGAAAATAGAGTTATTTTTAGCACAACATTTTATGACAACATTAGGAACGTTATTTAGCATCAAATAACCCACTGTTTACAAATTTTTATCTCAAAGAAAAATAGCTTAAGGGAGACTGGCTACAACTGACTATGTAACTACCAAATTACTTACATTCGAACAGAAACGGAATAAAACGCTGGCCAGGCAGCACGTGGAAATAGTTATCAAAATTAACGACCAAGTAAAAAGTTAGACATTCTAATTTCGATCTTGCATTACTTTTACTACCTACCTCGCTGTTTCCTGCTACAACTCTTATCTTTTGTTATCAACTAAACAAAAGCATTAGTGCTGATAATCTTAAGACCAAACAGGTCTTAGAATTGAGAAATCGCATTAGGTGATACATCAGATAAAAGTTAGCGTGAGTTGTAAGGTTTATTTTAGTAGTTTGCTGAAATATCTTGATCGTAAGATTGATTAAGGAAAGTCGGTCAGTCCTAATATAAATTCGGAGATACGTAAACCATTAACTTACATTATTGTCTACTTATAACTACCCAGTACCTATGTTTTAAACTTAAGGGCTCGGCAGGAAAATTACATAGTAGGTATACTAAAACGTATACGTTTTTTCTCATATTTCATTATGATTTAAAAATAATATTAGTCACATTGTATGTGCATTTGATAAGATAAGGAGCGGTGGTAGCTCAATGGTAAGGACACGCGCCTCTTAACCGAGGAGTGCGGGTTCAAACCCGGGTACGTACCTCTGGATTTTTCAAATCTATGTACGTATTTATACCGCTAGCTCGACGGTGAAGGAAAACATCGTAATGAACCTGCAAATTCAAACAACTTTGGATTTGTAACCATGATCCAAAAATTGTCTAATTCCTCTATCTTAGGGTTATGAAGGTCAGATCGGTAGTCGCTTCAATGTAATTACCGGACTCACTAAATCCTGGATCATGGTCTAAGCGGACCTCGTCTAAACACGGGACATAACGCTAGGAAGATGAACGATGTCCATTTGATAAGGTGAGTTATTGTCTTCAAGATATTGTTTAAGTTAATAAGACATAAGGATATGAAAAAGGTATACCGAAATTGCACACTCTTTCAACAGTGTAATTGTAAATCTAAACACTATTAAAATATAATACTGTTTCATTTCTTAATCAAATATACGTGATAACGTACCTGAACATCATATTTCTTTACATCAGGTATGTTAACCTGTCTTTTGAAAAAAAAAATTTTTTGACCTTTACTATTGGTTGAACACAAGGATAGCGGAAATAACTCTTTAAATGGTCGTCATTCAGTCAATAATGTAGGAATATGGAATTTTACACTGCAAAGCCTTTTGACCCAAGCTGGCCACACAAACTTGCATATTTTGTAACTTGCCAATAGCTTATCAGCTGTTATCGGCTAAACAAAAGCATTAGTGTAATCTGTCCGACAGGTCGTTCCCGGGGAACCAAAATGCGTCAACTTCCTGAACTGAACATGGGTTGAATAACCATTGTGGAGAGTTCTAATCCGAGATTATCTCAGATACAATCGTTTGTGCCATAATTTTAACATTTGTTAATACGTATTCATGTTGGTGAGCTGAGGACCTCTTAGTATGCCATTCACGACGAGATGTTGTTAGTAATGGTACAAAAATTAAGTTGACGATTTTAGGGAATTCCACAGAAAGAATAAGTAATACGAAATACGTTCTTAATACTACTAGTACTTGTAAATAAAATGATGGATATTGTGAGTGGTGGGTAATAATATCAATGGCTTATTTAATTTGCGCAATCATTGATATGCTGGAAAACAAAAGCAAACAGGTTTTTTTAAGGAAATACTTTGTGCCACATGGTTCCTTGTTTATTAACATCAAATCTTCAAAGGGTTAGTATTTAGAAATACTATATAATAGTTCAATAAAATAATAATAACATAGACATTTGTCAAGAAAATTTTTTATTTAGATTTTTTTATACCATTAGTCAGCAGCAAACATGGAAAATATCCTGTACAGTCAAACCGCTATACTTTTTATGCCAAAATAACGACTGTTAGACATTTGATAAAATTTGAGAGTTCATTTGAAAATTAACGATCTAAATAGATTTCGGACTAAATTCGAACTTTAAATACCTGGAGCAATTCGCCTTTGCCAAAATCATAATGGTGATGTAAGTACCCATAATAACCTTAGAGCATGTATGAAGATAATTATTAATGTCAAAGAAGCGAGTCATATGGCGCTCGGTTCTCTTCGCCTACTCCAACAGGGTAATCATGTGATATTAGTTTATTTTCAGAAGCATCAAGAACTAACCCGGACGAATTAAGTGCGGGTGAGGTATATGGCGCGCCATTGATTTCATCCGCACTTCTGGTCGTCGCGTGTAAGTAATGGCCCTTCATACATAGGTAAACTGAAACAATAACAGGCGTTCATTAGAGAAGTGGCGGGCGGCGGAGCGCTGCGGCCGCCGGCGACTCCGGACATTACGGGTAGGGGTGCCTCCAGCGGTGGTATACTGAGTTAGCATGGTAGACCTCTGGAGAGATAGATACAAATTTACTGAACGAACTACATTGTATAAACTAAAATTATATGCTATATTTTGATCTCTGAATACAAATATGATCTCTGCATACTCCCAAGAGTACAGGCCTTTTTTTTAACAAGGGGAATGCCTTATACACCGACACGCCGTTCGGTTCGGATGAAGGACCCCTCTCCGGCCAACATGGAGTGGCCGGGGTATACCCACTAAACCCCTCGACGCTCCTACATCGCCCTTGGTGGTGACGCTGAAGGAATCTGGATCATCCCTAACTACCCCAGCGCCACCGGCGACCGCCCGCCCTACATGACCGGCTCTAATCGCTCCCCCAAGGGAACAGACCTGACTTAATTTAATGTAGCGTAAAATTGTACACCATCCCCCATTCACATGATGTCACAATGTACATACATAACATCACGACCGTAATTATATATTTGGATATATGAGGAGTGCTAATTCAAAGCTATGCATATGACTTTGAATTTTAAAACGGATATATATCATTTTCTCGGTGACAAGGGAAAACTTCGTTAGTAACCTCCACATCCAAGTAACTATACCTATATGTGTAATCTAATCTAATCCACTTGGTTCTCTTATTTTCTTAATTACGCAAATGTCAGCTTTAATGTTTAATCTAGGATCATAATCAAAGTGGACCTCGCCCGACTTAAAACAGGACATACCACTAAGAAGACAAAGCTGTAGCCTTTAGGACTCTTTCAGCAGCGGCAGCCCTAATTAAGGGACATTTACATATCGAGCCGCAGTGCGCTCGCCTCCGGCGACACCGTCATTCGATTAGCCGACGCCGCCGCACAGCCTTCAAGGCTGATGCACATTGCACATTGCCGGTAGCCGCTTCACGTACCAAGTACAGAGACGTATATATACAGTAACAATATAATTACCTACTATTATTATAATTTTGTTAAGAATCCAAGACCTCAGTAGTTTGGTATTTTGTGTGCAACCGAACCTTAATACAAAGGTTCTATAAAGCATGTAATAAAACGCAAAACCTGTGAGTTCTAACAAAAAAACAATCTTGTAGGACACTAATTACATCAGCACCTTAATAAAAAACCCTATACCTATTATACATATTAAACATTCATCTCTATTCAACACTAGTTTCTTCTTTACATAGGTAAATCACCCTCCGTCGTACAAAACAAATACTAAATCCTTACGTCACAGTACAATAAATAATTATCTAAGTCAAATCTTTTATCTTCAAAGTATTATTAGTAACAGTAATTAGGATTTTCCTCATAAAAAAGTTTCCCTTTGCCAATAACCGAATATCGCCCTTGGAAATGACTGCAAGATATTAAATGGAGTTACTATATCGAAGTCGCTATACCAACATTATTGAAACAGGAGCTGAAAGAGTCCATTAGCCGGCCATTGAGGTGAGAGCGGGCCGGTGCGCGGAAGTGCGGATGTGCGGATGTCCTCTGTCGACAAAACGCGTCCACTCTCCGCGAATTGCCCACTCCCGAATCTAAACGCTCCCAATTCCGTCAAGTGGCGACAAAGGCGGACTTTTAGCGGCAACAATGAGTGAATGAAGCAAATTACCGCTTTTCGACACTTGAAAGCGCCCATCGGGCCGCACCGGCTGGCGCATTGTCGCCGGACGGTTTGCGCCTCGAAACAAACGATAACAATAAACAGTAAAAAGGAAAGTGTAGTATTTTGCGTGGAAGTGAGCGGGGACAAAGGCGGCGGGTAATAGGTGTTAATGCGTCGGAATCGCTGAGCAATCTGAATGAGCGCGCGGCGCCCGGGCCCCCGGGGCGCGCCCCGACTCGCGCTGAGTATTTTTATAACAAATCCTCGTTTCGATGATTGACAACATTGGGTTATTGTCGAATGTCGAATTATGGTTGTGCGCTAACGAAGTAGCTTTCCGTTTAAGACTGTTGTAAATTGATTTATTTTTTTATAACGCATTGATTCTGTTTTGTCACCCTTACAATGTCAACGAGCTGTCTGTTTAGAATTTGTTGCAAAATAACTTAATTTTACGTATTCTGAATATTTTACTAGGATATTTTTTTATTGAGTTTGCTCACACGCAATTCGTACTTGCAAAATTCGCAAATGTAAGCTATAAATTAGTTTTATCAAAAAAGTTTAGTCTTTTGAATAAAACTACCGAAAATGACAGGAAGCTTATGAATAGTCGGACAAAGATTCATAACAAACGACTGTTCTCGAAGAACGAGTTTGAAAATTGATCTTGCATTATTAAATTAGGCTACCACTAACTAGTTGAAAAACAGGTATCCGTTTCCATCGGTTGTACATTACCGGTGTGTACATAGCAAGAGTGGGAGGTAACTTGACACCCCAAAGGAAATCAAAGGCATCATTACGCAATGGTCAACATCCCTGGGCAAACATCGCAGGGCGCCACGGCCACTCCTGACCGGGCAAACAGGCCGGGCAAACACGGCCGCCCGCAGTTTCGCACTCACTCCTCTGGATGGCTGAGCCATTTCACAGAACCCAGGACGTCACACCTGCCTGTTTGCGAACAAACAATAACTGTAGACGAATTGCTTCGATGGGTCACAATTGGTAATTGCTCGCGTTTGTTGTGACGAATTCTGTTTTATTAACCCTTTAATGTATACTACAACTCCCTGGAGAAAGGACCTATTAGTAAAAATACAAATAAAATAAAATAAACAAAATATTTATGCTTGTAACTCTTTACGCCTTCCAATCCATATACTAACTATAATTTATGTATTCAAATAACCCCACAACTTAGTTTACAATCATTAACCTTTAATATTTTTTTTAAGAAACACTTGGTTAGGGGTGACTTTAAAGTCCTGTGAGGCTGCGAGTAATTGTATCCCCCAACCTCCAGAAACAACATAAATTGGTACTGGTTCCGCTTGTAATGACATCATTAGTTTTACTAATGATGTCATTACAAGTTACACCGTCAACCTAAATTGAGTTTTAACTGCATGTGTTACCCTAATTTTAAGATGGATATAAATATTATCTCCAGATATTCGATATAACATACCTATAGGTACGAAAGCCTTACACGCTATACGGCATTTTAACTAAGACTACACATTTCGTCGAACAATTTCAATCTCGCAAGGGGCAAAGAAAAGTTTGGGAAACTAGCGACCAACCTTTATCATTGAAAAGGCACGCAAAGAAGTAGAAATACATTTTAAGCAAGTTAAACATCAAGGTTCAAAAACAAAATTAAGGTTTTATTCAATTTCATTTAATTTTTAGAATACATGATAATTGTTTCCTATCTACGTAGTCAAATCAAACACGACCACAAAACACACGTCCGTCCCGCGCACAAATGATTTAGTTGCGCGCATTTATCGTTCCACCGATGCCGGAACGACGGCACACGCTGAAGAATACAAATCGTCGATTCCCATAGAAATGGAACGTGGAATAAAATGCGAGTGCATCGGCGTATGTTGCCATTGAGAGCCGCCGGCGCGGACACATTTAATTGTACCGGGCGGGCGCGAGGAAGTACGCAACAGATGCTGATTGCGAGGTCTTGCCCGCATTTACTACATTACTTACAGTTTATGGTGTTCTATTGATTTGTACATTGTTAGTGCGCATTGTTTATGGTGACGCGAATGTTTCGGAGCTCATTATGATTGTGTTAGGATGTGAAGTTAGCTGTCTCCATGACTATTGGTTGTATGTATCTAGAATAACTGAATAAATCCAGCATCGTAATTTCATAAAACTTAACTTTTTAATTTTACGGAATTAACTTACCCTAACATACCTACTAATCCCAGTGTACAATTACTTTAAAATCATTATTAGTATCCGTGGAATAAGGGAAAATATTTTAACAATATCGTTCGGAAGTTGTACGTTAACTTGAGAAGTAAATGCAATCTCATTACACAATTTTAATATATTAATAAATTTTACATACACATTACACATTTTAATGCTATAAAAAACCGGATGACTATAAAAGTTATGAAGTTGTCTTATTAAACCTTAAATATACCTACTTAAATTTTGATCTACTTGCATTAAAATCTGTTTAATTATTGACTTGCTAGATCCTTCGTTACTTCTCAACTTCCATATTACAAAACCAAATCACGACAATTCGAAACGTTTATTTATCAAACGTAAACCGTCTTGAGTCGGTTAAAAAAGCACAAAATGTATACGGGTTAGAATTTGAAAATAATAACACGCAAGCATAAGCATTCACGATTAAATTGCCGAGTGTTTATCAACAACAGCGGACCACCGAGTGGATGCGCCGTCCGCAGTATCATAGAGCTCTCTGTGGCGCGGTGTTATTTCGTTAAACAGCGCTTTTTATCGGAGTCCTTCCGAGGCTGAGAGCGATCCGTCACCGGCTGAGAGCGACGCTTGTTTGTTTTACCACGAATATCGTCAATATACTCCGGCGATAGTGTTGTAGTAGGAAACTAAAGATAGCGCGCGGTTTGAATGCAGTCAGGGCTTGAGACGAGACATACCTGAGCTCTGCAATTATCTCGCGCGCTATCTGTAGTTGATATGGTATTGGATATAACTTGACCTCTTTGCGAATTCTATAAAATGTTACGGTTTATATTGCGATACTATAGTCGAGAAAACACGACTAAACATATCTATTGTAAGCTAATTCCCAATTTATTAAATGTAGGTACTAAATAAACGAAAAAAGGTTTATCCTTGACCGCATAGGCAATAATATATTTCGACGAACAGTTGAGGTTAGGTTTATTTAGGTAGCCTAAATGACTTGAATACCTAGTAAGTATCATATTTGAATAAAAGTCACATTAAGCTACGAACATTCGTAGCACGCTACGGCTACGTTTGTGGCTACCTAGTTAGCTTTGAGACAAAAAAAGCTAATACAACACTTGTATAACAATAAAAATAGTAGGTAGTACTTACATACAGATAATATAATAATTTTGATGCAGTTTTTCAAAACAAGTACGATCATAAACCGCTTCTACTTTAGGTTTTAATCGCTAGCTAACTTAAGTTAACATTTCTTAAAAATATAGTTTAAAAACATCGGCAGTTATATAGTACCGAAGGCTTAATTTGCAAAACATCGCCAAAAGTATTTTAATAAGTGAGTTTACATATATAAAATTTTAATTGATGTCCTATCGAAACTATATTAATCAATTCCCGAAAATCCGCCAGCAAGTCAGACAATAGACTGCAATGTCGTTTTGGTATGGTTATTGTTAAACAAACTTAATCATTCATTGTTAGCGATAGTTCAGTATCTCCGCAATCGGAGTCAATGTACCTACTAAACAATTTTAGTAAATCATCACTACCCAGAGGACATCACTACCCAGACCTACGCATAGAGGAATAAACATATTATTTTTATTGTGTAGGCCCAGTCCTGTCCCAGCTAACCACACCGTGAAGTTTGAAATGTAAACGCTCACAAAGCAGTTCGGGGAAACCTGCGCACGAGTGTTGACATTGGCTCGCGCACAATGCGCCCAAACTTCGTGCCCCAAGGAGATTATTTCAAAAGGCGACCCATCAGCGTTTGTCGAGATGACTCTGATATTTGGATTACATCTAATGTGACGCCAGTTTGACACTACGGCGTTTTTATGGATGCGTAAATGTTAAGCCTGTGGTTCACTTCGAATTGTTTCGAATTTGATAACGACCTCGTTGTCATATCAAATATATGAACCCCGAATAAAGCCTATATATCTTCCTGTCGTTATGTCCTATGCTTAGACGGAATCCGCTTAGACCGTGATCCAGGATTTAGCGAGTCTGGTAATTACATTGAAGCGACTGACGATCTAACCCCCCCCTCCGGACCATAACGCCTTGGACAGGGAGAAGTAATATTACGATGACTGGTTATTGGGTATGTGATTACGTGGACGACGAGCAAGTCACTTGTCATTACTTTGTCATAATCTTCCGTTTAACCAAACTCGTTTATGTTGGTTGAATGCCATATAAAAGAGTCCAAATGCAATTTTGCCCTTTGGACTCTGCCTACCCATAAGGCTCTACTCTGTATAGTTATACTTAAGTCCTAAATCCAGATTTTAGGAGTTATAACTATACAGATAATAATCGTGCATTGTCTTTCAAGACAAGACTAACAGTTTTTAAAAGTGGATTAAATACTAAGCAAGCTCCTTTCTTCTTCTTTCTAGCGTTGTGTCCCGTGTTTAAACCTAAGATAGGGGAACCAGACAATTTTTGGATCATGGTTAAAAATCCATAGTTGTTTGAATTTGCAGGTTTCATCACGATGTTTTCCTTCACCGTCGAGCTAGTGGTATAAATACGTTCATAGACTTGAAAAATCCAGAGATACGTGCCCGGGTTTGAACCCGCACTCCTCGGTTTAGAGGCTCGTGTTCTTACCATTGAGCTACCACCGCTCTTATATACTAAGCAAGCATCCATATTAAATTCCTAGACGTAAGTTATGAACCGTTCAAATGGCTCTGTCAAGTGTTTATAAACCGAACTAATGTGAAATTACTTAAATATTTATCGAAACCGTAAGTCGCTGGATGTTTGCATTCCCATCGATGTTATTATTGTTGGTGGATTCTCAAAAATTCCAGGTAGTACCTAAATCGTATATCGGAGCGTCGCAACAACAAACATGCTTTCCGAATACGTCCATGGCAAACACAAAACACTATTGTTGGCCGATGATTTTTTCTTAATTACTTTGTGAGACACGTTTTCCACTCGAACATTACGTAAACAAAGTTCAAAAAACTCTCCCATGGACAATATCGGTAGCTCATTAATGGATGAAAGTTTTGACCAAATATTTGAGTGTTCCGGCACAGTCGTAATTACCGAATTGTGGTCGGAGACGATGCGCGCGCACAAAGACGGGTAGTGGCACGGCAGCCGCGTGTTTGTGCAGCGGGAACAGAGGAGCTCATTAGAAACACATCGGACAACATGTGTACATAAATACGCATTGAGACGGCTCGCCCAAACATCTTGAGCGGTCGACGCGTGATCTCCGCTCCGAGGCATCGATCTCCAGTGAAACAAATCAATCTATCTTTAATTATACCTTACATAATAAAATTGTACTGAGCTGATATGTAGATGATATCTTCCGCTTTTTACTACCGTTTGCCAGTCTTACTTGTCTACTTCAATAGGCTATTTTACTAAATTTTTTTTATAGTCCATTATTAAGAATACAAAAAAAAATATTGCTTACATATTTTTCTTTTTTACAGCAAACTTAAAATTACGAAGATACAGTGCGTTAAAGTACCGCGTAACGCCACTAGGTGCGTAAAAAGTTACCGTCCAAGTGACGTAAAGCGCCCCATTTCAAAACTTTGAATCGCTGTATCTTTGTAGTTTTTAGAATACTTATTAGATACAGCAAAAAATACGTATTCAATATGTTTTAATAATCTTAGTTAAGGACTATAAAAAAAATGTGAAGTTTGTGGTAAGAAAATCACTAAATAATCCGGAAAGTGCGAAATCAAATAGATCTGAATATAAAATTTAGACAACATCTCAATAGATCCTTAGTTTTAAACCGAAACCAATAAGAATAATTTCACAATATTGCATAAAAATTACTTGTGCTGCACTTTTTTATCCAAAGTTTAATGCAGATGACTAGATATAAATGTGTTTCTAACATTTAAAATTTATTTTTAGTGATGCTAGCACTTTTAAAGTCCAAAAACTACTGGAAACTTCTGAAAACATGTAACATAGACGCCTTATTAAGTTTGTAATACATGTTACTTTACTGTATACCCTTATACTATGACCAGCGGGTCACCGCATCACTGTAGATCATGCTTGGCCGCGCCGACGCTTACGACATACTCCGGGTATACCCACATAAACTTCAAGTACAATGTATGCGATTCCATTGTGATAGTTATATGTGAGTTACTTCAACCTGGTCCGTTTCAATAGTTTTAATAGACATCTTTCACTTTCTCACGTTTAGGTTAGTTATATTGAGGTTTCACAAAATCATTGTTTATTTTTATACCTACTCTGGTATGGTTTCTTTAATTTATACAGGGTAGGATATTGGCGAGTTGTGTAAGGATCGTGCCATTTGACGTTCGGTTCTCTCTGTCTACCCCGCTAGGGAAGTGGCGTGAAGTTAAGTAGTAGTAGGATATTTGATATGTGAACGAAGAGAAAACAAAACGCCCTTCGACCTATTTATTAATTATATTTGTTGTTACAAAATATCTAAAAATGCTCTAGGCTTTTTTATCATTATATGTATTACTAGCTGTGCCAGCGGTGTCACCCGCGTTTATAATTAATATTATAAAGACTATTTCCGTCATACATGATTTCTATGTAACTTTAACCATTAAGGATGCACACGCGACGTAAGCTTAAAAAATGGAGTAACTTCTCCCGTTTTCCCAACATTTCCCTTCACTACTCTGCTCCTATTGATTGTAGCATGATGAAAAGTATACTATAACCTGCCTAGGAGTATGAAGAATAATTGTACCAAGTTTCGTTAAAATCAGTCGAGTAGTTTTTGTTTCTATAAGGACCATACAGACAGACAGACAGACAGACAGACAGACAGACAGACAGACAGACAAAAATTTTACTGATTGCATTTTTGGCATCAGTATCGATCACTAATCACCCCCTGATAGTTATTTTGAAAATATATTTCATGTACAGAATGACCTCTCTACAGATTTATTATAAGTATAGATATTAAACCATTAGGCTGAAAATTCCGAGGGAAAGTGTTATTAACATTGTTTCTTAAGTAACACAAAATTGTTTCATAGTCTTCGCACAATGTGAAGGATTATATTTTTTTAACGCATTACTATCTAAATGTTTCTTTTTTTAAATAAAAAAATATCCGTCTACATTACATACATTTACACAAGTTAAAATTCCGATATAACGTAATAAATCAGTAGAATTACCAACGTCATACATGAGTATTTTCCCCATAGAGCTGTCGTTGGTTTAGATATTTGAAACTAAATCAATCAGGGGTGTAGAGGGCTGGAGTAGGGGAGGTTTGGATAAACGCCCAATTAGTGTAACGATCGTCGCGCGTAACGAACCACATTTACACTTCAATGTTGTGTAAAGACGTATTAAGTGTGTTTGAACAAGGGTTTAACTGGGGATGAAATGTCTGGAAAGAGTAACATACAAGTAAATAAGTCAACTAGACTGTAGAACTTCAGTTTAACAAAGTTGTAAGTAAAATATACACAGCTGTACCTACTTGTAACTTTCAGACGGACGACCAGCATTCGGTAGTGACCCTGCCCCATGCGCCAAGAGTTGTGGGTTCCATTCCCACCCAGGACAAACATTCGTATGATGAATACACGTGTTTGTCGTGTTGTTAATAACCAATATTTAAGTATATATTTGTAATACCACTGTTGATTCTGATATCCGTAACTACTTACCTCGGAGTCAGATCAATGTATGTGATGTAGTCGGATATTTATTTATTAATATTTAATTATTGTAAAGTAACATAAGCGATATAAAAAAAAGTACTGCTAGAACATCTTATTATGATATGTCCATGAAAATACGTTATACACCGTCAACCTAACTCGATTCCCAAGACACATTTTGGTCAAAGTCCCCAGCGTTCCCTTGACGTCAGCACTATACCCTCCTATATATATACATATATAATATATATAGGTTCGTAGGACGCACGACACGGAAGCGTCTCGGGCTCGGGCTCGCGCGTCGGCAAACAGATAGGTAAGGCGATGCGCACTCCACGCCGATCGCGATACTCGATACGCCACTCAGGACAGAAATAATACTCGTAGGAAGGCAGCCTCGCCGGTTTACAAACAATACGCGATGCACCCACCCGCTTGACTAGTCGACGTGCCTGCTCAAGTACAATCATTAGTTGTTTGAGTAACAGTCGCGAAAATTAACCGCTTTTTTTAAGAAGAAGGGTGTTGGTCTGGTCACTTTTTTGTTATTTGCAACCAAACATCTTCAAGGTTGCTGTTTGCCCATATCCCGCAGTATATTAAGAGTTGATAATAAATGTGTTAAGTGTTTTATTATAGTTTCTGGGAAAATTGTTATTCCCGCAATAGTCAGTTCAAGTCATAGGGTTCAAAGCATAGTCCCTGCGACAAGTCGCTTGGCACTCGTTGTCAGAGATTGAAAACCGGATCGATGGAAATCCTACTGGATCCAGCCGGATTGAAAATGAAACCGGATTGCTATCCTTACTCGTTCTACATTCTAAAGCTAGTATTGCACTATTTATTTAATACCTAATTTTGATATGTTCTTAATTTGAATTCTCATTCACATCTAACGCCTTGGTAAGTTTATCTTGCTGTCGTATAAGCCTATGTGGTTAAAATATTTAATGCAATACAAAAAGCAATACATTTTCTACATCCTTAGAAACGCAGTAGTAGCATTATGGTTCCTATGAGATTACAAAAATAACCAGAAAGCCTCCACCGTAATAATAATGACTGTTTACATACACTGTGACCGATGAACTCATGCTTTCTTTTTAACTTTAACCTCGTTGGATAGTTTGAAACGCACTGCAAACTACTCGAAGTGCTGTCAAGTGCAAGGTTCGTATCGGCGATCGTGAATTCCCTGGCTCGGAACCTTCTAGTGTGTTTGTCCGTTTGTTCGGCCCCTTGACACACGTTGTTTGCTTTAACATTCTTTCGTTCAAGAGCCTCGACCTGACCTCTGGATGAGGCTTTATGAGTTTTGCTTTTGAAAACTGTTATTCTTGTTGCTGTCCGAGGCTCGAGTTGAAAGTAAGCATTACTCATGCAAATGTTGTCTTTTGAGTAATGCATTTTAGCTTGCATGACGCAATGTGATTTTATTGCAGGTTGTCGTTTTGTTTGTCATTGATATGGCATATGTTAAAACTCACATATCTAAGTAGATATGTAAGTTAAATCTTATTTAGAGTTTAACTCGTTTTAGTAGTAATCTTGAGGTTTAGTAAAATGTTATGCCTGTATTTACCTCTTTGATAATTTAATACGTTTAACAAAACCCCAGTTTGGTCATAGACAAGTAACGCCACATGAATTTTCCAAGGATTAACAAATTAAAACCATAAAAAATCTATTAGATGTAAAAAACCCCTTTTATCATTAACACTATACGAACGATCTGCCAACAAGACAATTTGTTCTTTCCAGGTTCATTCGTTATATCCAACGTTACTTTTCCAACTTGTAGTACCTACTCAAGTGAAAACAAATGTTTTCAATATATTTTTAAGGGAATGTTTAATAACAATTCAAATAGCTAACAAACATCGTCGCATCATCGCCATTATAATCTTGTGCCAAAAACATTTCTCCCAAACTCGCCGCAAACGATCTCCCGGTCGTATGAAATTACCTTCGCAAATACAAATTGTGAGCCAAAGCGAGCGCTACAGCGCACAGAGGAGGTGCTGGCGAGCGGCGAGCGGCTAGCCTCCCCGGCACGTATCGCGTCTGACACACGTCGTATTAGGTTAGTGGGCGCAAGTGGAGGGTGTATGCAAATGGCTCGCCTCGAGCGCAGGCCTGTTTGTGTGGTAATGTTTGTTATGTACGTGTGCGCCGCTTTACATAGCGCCGCAAATGCGCTCGCCCCACGCTGCATATATTAGGGTTGTTTTTTAAGGTTTTGCTCTCTGGCTGATATCGCGGAGTTTTGAGTCTGACGTAGCGCGCGGTCTGTTCGCAATGTTTTTGGTGCAGCCATTTCATGTTCGTGTGTAATCCCGATTTTTGTTACATAACTCTACCTACTTACATAGGATCGTTACATCCAGAATCTGGCATCCAAACAACAATGTAATGTCATTTATATCTGATGTTCATAATAATAATGTAATGTTATACCCTAAACTTTAACATTAAATTATGTTATCAATATATACAACAGCAAAATTAACAATCCTTTAGAGTCTAAAGGATTATTCAATACATGATATATCAGAACAATATGTGCTCGTAGTTGATGAACATTTAAAAATAAGGTCTTACAAAGACGAAATACAAAATAATCTCTCGGGTAGGTTGGCCGTTAAACAAAAGTTTTATGAATGCTTAGTTAGTTAAACTATACAATATTGTATCGCTTTTCATATTAAATATCAGCTCCAAGAGTAGCCATAGCAATGAAGGTATATGTAATAGTATACTACTTATTGCGTTCTTAGTGATTAAAGAGTCATTCAGCACAAGCGGCTCGCAGTTGTAGCTGAGCGACACTCCACTCCGCCCGCTGGCGTTGATTGGCGCGTGTCTTTGTTTTCACAACATGGCGGCCGCAATCTCAACTCTTTATTTACGCTCATTGTTGCACAACTAGCCATTCGAACTGATCCCTGCACCAGTCGAACGGCCACTGTATTACAGGCCAGGTTACGTCGGCCGCAGTTTTTGAGGGCCATTGTTAATTTGAGTCGATTGAGTCTTACCGAAAGCGATCGCGCATTGTTTGGCCGATTTTACATAACGAGGCGGCAAACGCGGGCTTTGTGGCCGGCCCATTGTGGGGGAGTACCCAAACGTTTGAGACGGGATTGAAAGGCGCCGCGCGATGACGAGGCGCGACCCGCCGCCCGCGCAATGGATCAAGTCATGAGATGCGCTATTGGAACATTCTGTTTAACATATTTTTAGTGAACCCACTACAAAAGTATATAATCTATTGTCAACAGACAACTACTATCGTAAAGAGCAGGATATGGGCTGATAAACCTACGTAACTCTCCAAAATTATTAAGTCCGTTTAATATTACAAACGGCTTGTCTTCTCGTACGCAAAATCTTTAACAATATAATAAAAATAGGTACATGCCTTGATATAAGGAGATCTAAGTAGGTAATAAACATACGATGAAACAATAGTGTTTAAAGCTATGCAAAGTTGCAACTGTATAAAAGTTGTGTGTTAGGTAATCAAATGCTCAGTTCAACCTTCATAATCGCGACAAGAACTATAGTCGTCACATAAAGATTCGTATTCGCTGTAAACTCGCAAACTCCCCACACTTAGGGCACACACACACGTTGCGTTAAAACCTCGCCGCTCTTTGATCTGTCCAAATGATTGTTTTATATTTGTAAAGCGGCGCAGTGCCCTACTCCGCTGACGTAATGTAGCATTTCAATTAGTCGCCGCCGAGGGCCGGCGATTTCTATTTGATTGATGCCGCATAAAACTGTATTAATTGATGACAGCTAAGGTTTTTCTGTTAATCCTTTTCATTGTGATGATACAGAGCCTTTTTTGTAATCGACACATGTTATTGTAAAAAAGGCTTCGTATGTTACCTAAAATGGATATTCATTTTCTTTTGAAACATAAATAATTATTATTTTATTAATGATAATGTTTGTGATGAAAACAAAACTTTGCGAATAAATCTACACTTATTACATTGCTACGAAGTGCGTAGCGCCACCGTAGCTCTGCGTAGGCGCATCCGTTACAACGCAAAAACATCAACGCGAGCTCATTGCTTCATTGACAACAGAGAGCATTGTGATGTGACAGTTACATGTAATGTAATTTTATTTCTTTATTTTTTTATTTATTTTATTTTATTTATTATTACAAATCATATAATATATTTTAGGCCGCAGTATGGATGCAGTCTATTTATGAAATATCTATAATATTATTTATTTTAAATTTTTCATGAGCACATTGAAATATTATTTTACTTCCGGCTACATAAGTGGAGGTTACATCGCGAGGAGGACATCGGAGGTGACAATACGATCCACAAAATTCATTTATAGCCCGGATTTCAAGTTTTAAGACAAACCAACAAAATCCTTGTTATTCTATTTCTAAAAGCTTGTTATTCTATCTTCAATACAAAATAAGGATGTTGACATTAGAAGTAAATAAATAAATAATAAAAAAAGGTAGACATGAAGAAAAGAAAATATTTTGCTTCCCTTATGCTTTAAGGTGCGGTTTCCTCTGGTTCTCACAGCGAAGTGAGCTAGGTGCATTAGCCGTGCAATCAGACAGCCTCTAATCACGCCGCCGCTCTGTTTTCGGCCGGGCCCGACAAATTGCCCTTAAATTCGTACTCAGCCTAACTTTGCTGTAGACACCGTTTTGAGCACGAAATTACCTGCTTGCTGTAAGTCGTAACGGTGTAAGTTTTGCTTTCCTCATACCTACATATAAACAATTTGTTCTCTCTGTTAAATATACCTAACACTAATAAATTCTTGATAGATTTAAAATATGTTAATGTTATGTATTAAGTATATTGAACATTAATACACTCAATATTACAAACACTTCATTAGTCATCACCGACATTGAAATATCAAAATAAAACTAGCAAACACTTTAATAAGTTTTACAAATCAAATAGCGATCAATAACATTGATCGTGAACTTTATTTCCTGATATAAAAACAGAGCGTTATGAAAAAGCTAAAAATTGTTTCAACCTAACACTATTAGAGGCGAGTTTGAAAAAAAGAAATCAATAACTAACACAAAAAACGATTCGAGAGGTCAACTCGTAATGGTGACGTGTAAGTCCTGCGATAACATCTCGTCTGCGCCTGCGCCGGCGCTTACTGATCTATTGATGAAATAATTGACACTCCATCACGCAAAAAAATCATACAAAAAAGTTCACACTCGCCGACTAAAGTACGCCGATCTTTAATGACTACTCCTCAAATTTAAACCAGCCGAGATTGACATGTTTTCGTGTACGATTCTCACAAAAAATATTCTCACACATCAAGTGTGAATCATCAATGAGTGAATATTGTAAACAATATAACATCGATGTCCCTTTAAAAGACGATTTAATATCTAAAATAATATTTTATCTGTTTTTCAATCAACATGTGAAGTTCGCATGTTCTATCAGTTTACCTAACCTAGGCAATATGAAACGAATGAATCAAGCAAGACCGAATATAGCAATTCAAAATAACGCCTGAAGTACTGAATTAGCTATGAGGTAATATAATAACACCAAATTATTCACTTATATTTCAAAAAGATTAGATATAAGACACAAACGTGACATTATAATATCGAGGCCAGAAGACACTTACGGTTATAAATGTGATTACACATTCCCATTATTTTAAAACTGAGCCAATTTTGTGTAAAAATGTTCGATTCCTTTCACGATAGCAAAGTGTAGAAATAAAATTAAAAGTTCACTTCCAAATTTAGGTTATTATTATAGAAAGTGTGAAATTAAATCGTAATTCGTGTGAAAACGTGTGAATTAGCCATCATCAGGACGGAGTGGCGTGTTGGTTGGGTAACAGACTCTACGCCGCGTTTCCTAAAAACATTTGTTCAACAAAAGTGTCCAATCATTCTTTCCATTTACGCTATAATATTCGGCTGTTGGAAACATTTGGTCAATTGGGCTGGAAAAAATGGTCGTAAGTGGCAAGCTACGAACAGGAAGAGTATATTTTATGTAGGAAGGAACTTATAGACCATGCCGTGCAATTAATTAATTAGGTGTAACATTTGTGGCTGCATTAAAATATCGTCAATTATATGTCCAATAAGTTTTCTAGGGATCATAATTTACATATAATAAATAAATAAATTTTCCAGACTGACACACCAATTCCCTCGTTCCAAACTAAGCTTATGCTTGTGCTATGAATATTAGGTGAACGGATATACATACTTATATAAGTTTATAAAAATCCATGACTCGAGTACAAATGTCCATGTTCATCACACGAAACTTTTGCCCCTAGCAAGATTCGAACCCGCGACCCTCGGTTTCGTGGCCAGGGTCTCTAACCACTCGACCAACGGGCCAGTCATATACTTACTTAGATCTTCCTAACTACTGTTGGATCATTGTCGCTATCTTCAGATGTTTTTAGTTTATGTTTGATTTTAAAATGGATTTGGCATCTTACACTACTTAAGCTTTTTAAAATATTATTGTCATTTTTGTCTGAAGTTTTGTTTTAGTTTTTGTACAGTTACACCAATGTAAGTACAAAAGTGTTCACAATACGAGTAAGGCATAGAGTAAAGGTACATGTCGGCTGCATAGCTGCTGAACGTACGTAGCGTACGTTTTTGCTTATATTTCCATGGATATGCTTTCACAGCATTGCGAGTCCCTCCCTATATACATATAGCACACAATGCATACGTTTTTTGTTCGATATTGCAAGCGTCTAGTTTGTTCTATATCATATTTGTAAGTGTTATCGTAATAGTATGGAACCTTTTTTGACAAATCTTCCTTAGAAAACGACATGTACTAATTATTCATATTAGATGATCTTTTTATTAGAACATAATTAAGTAAGTTTGGTTCTTATAAAAAGCGATATGAATAGTTTCAGATGCGTAAATAGTTATTTTGCTATAATTTTCCCAGTCACCGCCGCCAAGTAAACCATGAAGTATTAGCGGTGCATTATTTTATTTTTAATCCTCCCGATGGTGCGCAATGCGCTAAACGCCAACACATTTGTAGAAGTGAGTTCACACATTTGAAGGAGTAAGGTAACATATCCAGCGCATTGGTCCCGCCAGAATACCAGCGCTTCTGCGGTGTTGACCCGATGCCGTAGCAGCATAATGCTGAGGCTGGGAGGTCCCAGCCTCAGCATTATACTGCTAATAACTAGGTAGTTGGTAGCACATACACACGTTTCTCTCTTATTCTTTACTAGCTGTGCCAGCGGTGTCACCGGCGTTTATGGTTAATATTATAAAGACTATTTCCGTCATACATGATTTCTATGTAACTTTAACCATTAAGGCGGCACACGCGACGGAAGCTTAAAAAATGGAGTAACTTCTCCCGTTTTCCCAACATTTCCCTTCACTACTCTGCTCCTATTGATTGTAGCGTGATGAAAAGTATAATATAACCTGCCCAGGAGTATGAAGAATAATTGTACCAAGTTTCGTTAAAATCCGTCGAGTAGTTTTTGTTTCTATAAGGAACATACAGACAGACAGATAGACAGACAAAAATTTTACTGATTGCATTTTTGGCATCAGTATCGATCACTAATCACCCCCTGATAGTTATTTTGAAAATATATTTCATGTACAGAATTGACCTCTCTACAGATTTATTATAAGTATATATTATCTTTTTAATTTTTCCTATTTTTATTTGTCTATTGTATAATGTCTGTTTAATTTTTGTTCGTGTATGTGTTGTCAATAAATGTTTATTTCTTTCTTTCTTTTTTTCATTGTCAACATTTTGTGTTTCACTAGACACCTAGTGAAACACAAAATGTTGTGTGCCACTGCGGCGAGCTGTTTGCCTGTTTGCGGCACTCGGCACGACACGCACGGAGCCCGATACTGATCTATCGGCCGCACGATCTAACCGAAATATTGAAAAAACAAGCAACACTGTGACTTTAGGCGCCTCAACCCGCTGAGAATGACGTTCGTGTATAAGTATCGTTGTCCGACAGCTATAGGTACACCATAGATTTATTGCGTAGTCAAAAAATTCTAAATCTATGAGGTACACATACGACCTACGCGATACACGGCCGTAGTAATAGTACCAGCCCAAATGGCGAAAAGTAGGTAGACGTGCTAAGTCCACTCTATATTTTTAAATCTATACAAACATTGCAAGATGCCTAACTTTAAAATCTCAAATAATCACGATGCTCACCTAATACGCTTGCCTAAATTAGACTCTGCCATCACATATGCTTGTAAACTTATGTGTGTTCTGAGTTAATGGAAAATTAAATAAGTAAGTACTTATAATTATATAAAAAAAAACATAATATTATAAAACATGAAAATATAAGCAAGGATTTTAATCTGGCTTAAATGTCACACGTAGGCTGAACACGAGTTATTAAATAATCTTGTAATGCACCTTTGACCGTTGGCGACTGTGGCGCTAATGCAGGCATTTCGCAATTAGCGTCACCGATAGCGGGTCATTAAGTGTTTTGCTTCTTACTGAATATTTATAGGGCAATTTTACTAAAAGCAAAATTATTGTTGAATAGGAAGTAGGGAATAGTGAGTCAAGCCACAACAAGTACCTACCAACGTACGTAAAATGTATGCCACAGAAGTTTGTCATGTGATGTTCTTGGACCTTAAGTTAACATTTAAGTAGTTAGTTAAATGCTATGTTAACTTGTTAATTCAAAAACCTAAAACCCTCTTGCGATTGTGAATACAATAGAGGTTTCAGGTAAACTTAGTCTATTGAAAAGCACAACATAGATATTATATATCTTTATCTAGATATTATATATCTATGTTGTGTTAGAAAAATTTTAATTTAGTGTACCTAAATAGAGAGAAACAAATTTACGTCGAACCCTTTTTAGTTGGCCAGGTAGATAAAATTATATTTACGTTCTGCCAAAGGCAAGCTACCGTATCCGACGGCCTCAATAACCTGCCAGAGATTTAAGTCCATTCTACTCTCGTCGTACAATATCAAATCAAAACCTAACGCGCGGCCGGTAAGCTGCCATCCGAGATAGGGCCCGGCGCAATCATCGCCAAATTGAAATGGAGCCTGAATCGCAGCCACTGCGGGAGTAATTTAATTTATACGTACACATTGCGGTGTAAATATTTACGGCTGCGATTGCTCGGCTCGTTCGCGCTTTACATAATGAGCCGACGTCATGTAAGCGAAGGCGGTGTAGTTTTAAGTGGCATGTAAGGAAGAGGCCGCCGCGCCACGGCCCTCTAATTACGCGATCCGCCGATAGCGCGAGCTTTTATCTCGAACACTCTTCCATTAAGCAAATATACAGCTTTGTAGCTCGCTAATCATATACTACATCATTTTTTCAACTCTAAAACCAATTAGAAATATTTTGATAGATAAAAGTAAATTGTAATTATACGTTCCGGCCGCCGCCATTTTGTTTCGTGTAGCCACTTCTCAGGGTCCCTAATGGACGGGTAGCGAGTACCAAACAGATTCGCTTCCGCGACAAACTTATCTATGCTCTTTATATTGTTTAATTTATGCATGAACGCTATTGTTGTCGGTGAGCAGTAGGCAAACATCAATTAAGTACTTACCTACCTACTAACGTGAAACAAAAAACAGGCTTATCTCTATATTTTTATCTTATAATAGTGAGCATTTGAAAATTAACTAGCACAAAAATAGTTCAACTTGTTACATGTTAATTAAATATCTGGGCAAACATTTGTAAATTAAAGATAAGACTAAAATTCTTGTTCTCTTAGCCAGATTGTGTCAAAAGAATCTCAATGTTTACCAAATTTAAACAGAATAAGGCAGATTCAGAGGCATGTCACGCGCATGCATGTTTTTATGCTCCACATCATAGGAGAAGTAATAGATTAGATGAAACGAAATGTGATCAGATTCGTCTTTAAGATCAAAGAAGAAGAAGCAGTTTTGTTGATTTTTTCATGAAAGAATTTTTTTCCGAGGGTTTAGAAAGCAGGAAACGAACAAGGAAACTTTCAACCTCCCTTGATGTGTAAAATTTTATATTATTGTCATAACATCCGACCACAATAGATTTATGTAGTCTTGGGATAAGAATCGTTAATACATTTACTTATTGTCACTCTATACAAGAATCGCCACGGTGGACTAGATTTATTAGAGTCATCAAGTAGCTAAATCAATTACACCTGGCTATCTGGAAAATCAAATGCAAATGAAATCTAATTACAAAACGCAACGCTCTAAGCGCGAAAGAAATTACGTATCATCGGAGGCATTAATCCAATCGGCATACATAATGAAGCGAGCATAAATTAAGTGAAATAGAGAGATGAAACACGTCGCCTCGTGGAATGGCGGGCTGGCGCGATGGGGCTATGGGGCGACGGGGCGATGGCGCGATTGAAAGCCCGCTTTGTCGGCGGCTAATTTGCGAATTAGTCGCGCAATGAGTGCCGGACCACTCAGGCGCGGTTGATCTAATTAATTAACCTTTGAGGGTGCGACGCGGAGCGCACCTACCTCGCTACGTTTGGAAACTGCGTTAGGTAACACTAAAGCGGTTGCCTTTGTGACTAAATAGACGCAGTTAGTGTGAGAGGAAACTGTCTGAAGTCTGTTAAGTATGCTCATACTGAAGGTATGTCTATAGATAGGAACATACTTGAATTCCTACCTACCTACCTACCTACTTGTTGAACGGTTTCGAGATTTAGACATTGCGATGTCAAGTAGTTGGCCGCATCTGAATAAGATGAACTGAAGTTCTTAACTACCTACTAGGTACTAGATAGTGGTGGATACTAGTACTACTACTTCCTACTACTACTATACTTCGAATAAGTACCTAAGTAAGTACTAGTACTAACCACCAGGTAGCTAAAAGTGATTGGGTAACTTATTTTTAACATGCAAAAAGATAAAGCTAACACTAAGCGGAGCCCTAATATGTGCGAGAATGATGATGTGACTTAGAAAAGATGATGAGAGCTTACAATCAGGCGAATAATGTAACTACAGAGCGCTATTACAAATAATGCTATATTTAAGACCTGCCCGCTATGCCTAATTCAGAAATCGTTGTTCGAAAACCTTTCGGCTCGAACGCAAACTCCGTCATGACGCCGGCCCGGGTATATTTCAGCACAACACACTAAGGTAACGTTATTTGGACGCTCCTAATGGAGTAAGTGCTTTCCCAAATGGCCCGCGCCGCGCTTTTAATGCGATTCCCGGGGCCTTTGTGCCGGGAATTGACGCAATCAATCCATTTACACTTTGTTTCGCCAACAGCACTACGGAGCGTCGGGCGACACCGCATGTAAGACGAGCTTTTAACACGAGTAAATTGCTCCCCGACCTTTTGCACTATCCGTGTTCTGCTTACTAGTTTTAAAAAAGGAGTTACATGCTAGTTTATTTAATAATATGCACTAGTACCTACTTATACAAGTTCAATGATAGTTTATACGAAACGGGTCAAATATTTTCATTTAGAGAATTACTTAGTAAAAAAAATTATAATGCCACTTAAAAATACTTAAGATTTTACAAGCTTTTTGTGTCACCTGGTTTTCCTCTGGAGATTATAGGTTTACGTTTATTTCGGCATTTGCTCTTATTAGAAATAATACTAACGGGACTAAACGAACTCGTCGTTCGATGGACAAAATTTTTAGTAAGTTGGGCGTAACCATAGATTTAGAATTTTTTGACTAAATCTATGGGCGTAACTTTATTTAAGGCTTTGTAATAAATTTGGTCAAAATATAACATAATATAGAAACTAATGCACTTGATTTTATTAACGATTCTGTACAGTTTTAAATTTTCGTACTACATACCTACCTACCTACTAAAAACAAGGTTTATATTTTATAAATCAAATAAGTGATGATAGAAATTGGTAAATCAAAACATAGAAAGTTCTTATTTGGGCTCTTACCAACTCGTACCTAAGTATCTATAACTATATTAATACGAGGAGCAAAAACTTTGTACCCTTTTTATGACCATTACACGGACGGAGGAGTATGAGATTTGCCACTGTCAAAGATTTTAAGGAGAAGGGTTGCAGAAAGCTTATATTTGGCCTTGACTGGCCCAATGGTCAAGTGGTCAGAGACCCTGGCCACGAAACCGAGGGTTGCGGGTTCGAATTCCGCTAAAGGCAAATGTTTTGGGTGATGAACATGGGCATTTGTACTCGAGTCATGGATGCAGTTTATAAACATATTTAAGTATGACTATCGGTTCACCTAGTACCTATCCATAGCACAAAAAGCTTACTTTGGGACTAGGAAATTGGTGCGACAATCTGGAGAATCGGAGAATTTGGAGAATTTCAATAAATAATAAAAAAAAGATCTAACGAATTTCGACCAGTCAGCAATCACTAGTTTATTTAAACTCATCCACTCGTCGAATTTGTCCATAATTCCTTTATTTTTTAAATTACTTTTATGTATTTCTAATGAATTATTTATTAAAATAAGTATTAGCTTTCTGCAGTCCTTCTCCATAACTTTAACTTAGCCAAATCTCATAGTAGGTACTCCGTCCGTGTAATTTGCGTAAAAAGGGTACCTATGGAGTATTTGCTTCACCTATTAAATAAGTATACCTATAGATACTCCTTTATTAGCTATAAAAAATATTATGACAGTTTATATATCAAAATTGTGACAAATCAGTATTTCTCTGTCACACTATTCTAAGTGTTGATCTTTGTAAATAAATAATGCGTTTAAGTGGATTTTTCTAAAAACATCATGAGAAAGGGTGATATTTATAAGAATATGAATCGCAACAGTACGATGGTGAACCGTAAGTACCTGCTCATCGTCTATTTATTTAACTACCCCGAGCATTTCTTGGGTCTAAGTCTGCCTTATTTATTTTCCAACTCCCGTAATATGTAAGTAAATAGATAGGCATGTTTCATTCCTAGACATTATTTTTTGTTGGCTACGGTTTATTATATGTATAACAGGTATGTAAATAAATAATATACTAAGTAGGTACAACAAAGTGATTACGTTGCTTTTAGATTTTGAAAACCCCTGAGCACGTAGATGCTCGAAATATACGTAATTAGCTTGAGAAACGTAATCCAGGTATAACCAAATGGATAATTAGAAAACAGTTTTCTATTAAGTACTTACATATATCTACAGGTTGTCTTATCGCATTTTGTCCCATGTTGGTCTGGTGCTTAATGTGCCAGCTGTGTTTCTTGCCTAGCATGTCGTAAAAGGCCACTTATGGTCTACTTATGGGGTTTTAGGTATGTGATTGTGTAGGCGACAAGCTAGCCACTTGTCACTACTTTTTCACAATTTTCCATCTAACCCAGAACAGTTTTATTTTTGGCTGAATGTGGTTAAAGGGGCCTGCCCCTTTGTCTCTGTCTACCACTTAGAAGATTATGGGCGTGATGTTATGTAAGTAGGTATGTATGTCTATTGCATTTCAGATTTCCAACGGAACGACGAGCGAACTGACTCAGCAACGCCCAACATTGTGATGGGCCAGGTTTGGCTACAACAAGACACGGCCCAAGTGGAAATTATTGAACTAGATTCTGATGACTCGGATCCAGAACTAAATGAAGAACAAGACTTCGATTTTGGGAAAATTTGGAACTATATAGATGGAGAAGATCGCTTTTCACCACCACAGCCAGAATTTTACCAGGCGAACAGAAAAGCTAGAGAGAAAAGGCGAATACGTTATTTATACGATCATGAAGAAGATTCATCTGAAACGTATGATAATGAAAGAAATCAAGCCCCTAACGATTTGCTCTTTACGAGATTTTACGATTTTACCAATGATATTTCAGTTAAAAATAACACTACAAATCATCAAACGAACTGCTTCACAATTATAAATAAACCTTTCAACACCCCGGAATCGTCTTCTGATGAAATTGAATGTAAAGAACGACTGAACACTCTTGATGCTCTCAATACCAACGGAACACCATACGATGATGAAGTAGTGACCTTTGATGAGGACATAGACGCTGCTAAACGTACGATATGGATATATTCGTTCCGGAACAAACGCATATTGTCGGACAACGACTTTGAACTGGTAAATATCCCAAGCCGAGACAGCACCAGTTCCACAACTTGTTCCTTGGAAAATGAGGAGAGAATTGAAAACACAAGCGTTTGTCGAGTTTCTTCACCAATACCAGCTGCATATGTGCCCAGGTTGAACTTGTCACTAGCTCCGACGCTACCGACAGTGACGGAGATCACAGAGCCAACCAAGTCCGCGAAGAAAGAAACCCAGAAAACCGACGAAAACACAGACACGCGACAGAAGTGTGTCAACAACTGGTTTGCTGGCGAAGGAATAAATACTAAGAGTCTGATAAAAGAAATAAATAAGCAAGAGGACTCAGGCAGTACTAATGTAATAAATTGGATGTGTTTGTCGCCCAGAGAAAGACGACGGCGATTCAAGCATACAAATGCTGGATTTACATACCAACCTAAACTCCCGGTTTTAGCTGAAGTGCCATCTTCTGAGCCTATAACTCGAAGTCCTCCCTCTGAGAATGGATCTAATAAATTTCAAACTACAGCAGAAATAAATATAGTTGAAAAACAATCCCCGAAAGTACAAACACAATCATCAAAAGGAAGTTTGCTGGTCTGTAGAACCAAAAATAATGGCCAATCAAATAAAGTGACTGTGGACGGCGATGAAGTTAGTAATGAGCTTGACGCCTTGAATTTGTTACAGAAACCAAGAATAATCGTTAATGTTGATCGAACCGTTAAGACAAAAATAACAGATCCTATAGAAAAGCTTCATAGCAATAATTGGATTCAAGAGGATGCAAAGGCAGAAAGAGAAAGAAACCTAGATGAATCGGGTGGCAGCGAACATGAGATATTAGAAATAAAAAATGTTATAACACACCAGCGTGCGGCACAGGAATGTGCTGGAAAAAAGTTATGGGTCCGGAACATGTCTTTATTGAAACCAGTCGAATGGTCAGAGTTTATGCCCATCACAGAGAGTATACCATCACTTCATCTCTCCATAGAAAGTGACACTAGAAAACATACATGGTTTTGGCGGCTGGCAAAGTGTTTTCGGTGTTTTAAATAATACCTATGTGTAATTAGGTTAACTAATTGTAAATAAAACCACCATTTGGATGTTTAAATTAGCGAATTTATTAAATTCAATCACTATCAACTTCCAGTAATTGAAGTACTTACACAAATAAACCTGCTATTCAAATTAGGTACTTTGCAAAAAAATAGTTCAGACAATAAAATCGTTTATGTACACAAGTTTTTACTATCAC
This sequence comes from Glyphodes perspectalis, assembly GCA_951394215.1. Classification (NCBI taxonomy): domain Eukaryota; kingdom Metazoa; phylum Arthropoda; class Insecta; order Lepidoptera; family Crambidae; genus Glyphodes; species Glyphodes perspectalis. Next base: position 4,645,487 of record OX596215.1, read on the forward strand.
ATCATGTTTACACACAAACTGTCCTAGTCTCGCATCGTTGAATGCTATGAAAAATAAAAAATAAATTCTTCAACTCATAATTAGATACAGGAATGTAAAATGCCATGCAATTTAAAACTGAACCGACCCTTAAGAGTCTGTGAAGCGAGACACGGTAAACTACATCAAACTTATAATAACCTATTTAAAATGCATCATCGGTATGCCACACGATCGCCGGATAAATACAGAAACTTCAACAACTACCACAATAGTTGATTTCATTAACGTTTCATATTCATAAAGGTTCAAAATCCATACAATGTTTTGTCAACAACTGCATAACTCCTTTATATGAGTATTTTGTTACTTACAAATTAACATGATATAGATCTGTATGTAGAAGGCAATTATTGTTCTAAAATACTCGAAACTCATCTTAAGTAAAACATTCTTGACCTTAAATACATCTAAGAAAATTGTATATAATAAGCTACATTTGAAATGACTACGTCTCTGCGTATTTAGCTATAATATTTCAATTGGTAGTAAATACATGAAGCATAATTTTCAAGAGCCAAAAGACAATTTTTAAAAATAATGTTCTAAAAAGATTTTCAAAAATGTAAAAGTTTCTATCAATATTTTCAAGGAAAATGTTAAAATATCAAACCACACAAAACTGAGTCCAGCTCAGAAAATTAAAAACCTAGGAATGCTGTTGAAATCGTAGCGGAGAAGGTAAATACCAAGGCATCGCGTGAAATCTGGTACATATTATTACATGATTCGGAAAACATTATTATAACATATTATCATTAATACATTGATCATGCATCAACCGTCTTTAATTTAAAAATGTAAGCGTAGTCATAAACTTCTATAGATTGTGATCATATTACGGAGGTATCTTTAAGTTTCAGCCTAATAATTGCTATCACAGGTACCTATTCGGAGTATAAACAAAGCTATTGCTCTCTTCGGAATACATCTTTAGAAAGTTACATGTTCAGCCTTTATCAATTAAAATACTCCAGCAAGCAATGGTTACTATATTCCAATTTCTAACATTTTATCAATGTGAATAAACGTTTCGTTTCTTACAGTCAATAACCGCATTATAGTCACTAACCTATCATTTTATAGTACCTTTGAGAGCTGTATATAGATGACAACACAAAATTAGCGATTTGATAAACTTTCTGTATTCACGAAGTCTACCCGATTATCTAAAACCTACAAAACGACCTTTGACGTGTTATTGCCTGCCTCAAAGCAACACTCTTAACATTAATTGATATTTAATTTTAAAATAGAGTGGTACTAAATGAAAATGGCATAACGGGTAGACTGTCTAAAACCAGTAGCGTATAGGCAGAATCAATAATATCGACAGTTTATACATACAATATTTTAAAGGGGATTTTCGACATGACATTTATGTAAGTATTTGAAAATGCCTATACTCAGCAATTACCACTAACTTATGATCCAAACACACTGTTTACTAATTAGGGCAACTTTCTAAAACGCACCAAAGTTTGAGGAGGATATAAATAGAGGTCCTGGCCATAGCCTTGTGGAAATTGCCCATTTTTTCATTAATAGCTAAGTGTGAGCATGTGGCTCACTCGATAGCTACAGTAATCGCTCGTCAAACGTATTAAAACCAAGTAATGCCCTTAAAATAATCCATTAGTGTAATACTTTAGGGCTATAAGGCCCCACTTGAAGGTAGTTCCAATCATTTCACAACATATTTACCTATGAACAAATGAAATGTCACTTACAAGTTACATTATTTATCTCATTCTAGTATTTTCTAATTATCGCAAAGCCAGGCTGAAACGTGGCCTACAAATATTTATATCATTAAGGTCAGGTCATAAAAAGTGTACATTTATTTAGTATTTACTGAATTGTACTATATACAGGATGATGGCGCATGGACCGACGATTTTTTTTGGGATACTGGTGGGGTCATTTGTTACCTTTCCATTCTTGGACCCTAGTTAAAAGAGTCACGGTTATGGAAATAATCTTACATACATAACATCACGCCCGTAATCCCCCAAAGGGGGTAGACAGAGTCAAAGAGACAGCAAGCCCCTTTAACCACATTCGGCCAAAAATAAAAGTGGACTGGGTGAGATGAAAAATTGTGAAAAAGTAGTGACAAGTCGCTCACATAATCACATACCCAAACCCCGATATACCATTAGTAGCCTTTTGCGATATGCTAGGCAAGGACCACAATTGGCACATTATTTTTAAGTAAAAGGGTTAGAAAATCATATTTCCATAACCGTGACTCTTTTTACTAGGGTCCAAGAATGGAAAGGTAACAAATGACCCCACCAGTATCCCAAAAAATGTTGTAGGTCCATGCGTCAATCACCCTGTATAGTAATTACATGATCACTCTGCTATTAAAATTGCGATAATTGTATCATTCATTTGTATACTTTCGATAAAATCAGGTTTATGGATTAGAATGAGACAAATTTACTATTAGATTAATAGTCGCAGGGTAGTCTGCAGTGTATACGGGCACAACCCTTTTGTTCTTCCTGCGTGTAGGGCTGCTAGGTGCTCGCCTCGCGGTCGTGACCGTCTATTTTATGGGTTGCCTATGTAACATGTTGCGAGGAACGACTGTAGCGAACGCATTTTCAGTCTAGGTAACAAAATTAAATTTACTGAAACACTGAACCGGATTTAAGTAAAACGTCCGGTTTAATATTACACACATCGAACCCAGGCGAGAGCCCGGCAACCCTAGGCGAGTGAGTAAAACGAACAAATTTCCTTAAAGGTGTAGTAGCTGATACCCCACAAACGGTACTCCTTCTTGGTTGTGGGGCCCACCGGCGCCGGGAGGGCGGGCGACACGCGGCGGCCCCTCGCGCACTAAGCGACCTCCAGCTGAGGCCCTCGCCAGGCGGACGCGGCGCGCGGCGGGCGGCGCGGCAGGCGCGGACGGCGCGCGTGACGTCACGAGGCGGGCTGGGCGAGCGCGGGCAGCGCCAGCTCGCGCCGGATGTAGAACAGGATGTACGGCTTGCAGGCCGCCACCGCGCCCGCGTCCGCCGCGCGCACCGTCTGGTCGTTGAAGTGGAACCACTGATCGTCGTTCACCGCGAACGCCGTGTAGTGTCCCGACCCGGCCCTGCGACACACGTCTAGTTACAACGCGTTCCAGTAAACTTACACCGCGAGGCGCTGCAAGGGGACTCCCCCTCATTCTACATACTGGTCCAAGCGTCTTGTCGGGCCAATTTCTTGGCACGAAGACCTCGGATTGCCCTCCTTGGTAAGGTAGGCAAGAAAAACGATTGATTGCATGTCTTGCCATTTAAGTCTATCACTCATTGAGAACAAATAAACAAATAGTATATGATATACCAGAGCCATAGCTTAGACTTTCGTAGCTTATCACTAACATACAGTTTAGATATAAAAAAAAATGATTGATAACAAAAACATAGCCAATATAAAGCCACAAGACGATCGTTGTCTTTGGTCCCCACGCAACACCTAGGTAGGTCGAAGGAAGCACTTCCACTTTTAATATGAATATAATAATAGTGTATACTCACCCAGAGCCGTGGTGCACGATGACGGCGGCGAGGTCGTACAAGTGGTTGCCCAGCCCCGAGCGGCGCGTGTCGGGCACGTTGCTCAGCACGAAGCGCGACATGTCCAGCGCGTGCAGCGGGAACGATATGCTCGTGTCCACCTTGGTCCTGCACCGACAAATACACACATTGAACATTGGCCATATTGTACGGTAGTAGCAGAAGTGGCATGGTGTCCTTATGTCATTAGTGATAGGGACTTCTGTTAATACTGTACATAAAAGTACTCCCGCACTTTAGTTGTAAAATCGGCAACATAGTATTTACTCTTTTAAATGCCAGTTATTCATGTGTCATAAGACAAATTATATTATATAAATGGCAATTCACACAACAGCAGGTCCATGTTCATCGGAGTATTTTTAAAAGTAAAAGGTTAAGAGCAGATCAGCCTTTGATTGTGGCATTTGTTCACAAGCATAACGTTTTAATGAAACGGTTTCACTCAATATTAAAAGTAATATAACAATCCGCCACACAACACCACCACCTCAAGCACATATATAGTAGATATTCAATATAATTAAGAATATTACCTGAAGTAATTATGCCACCGGAATCTCTTCAAATGGAGGCAGAGCACGTTGGGTAGCCGACGTATCCAAAACTGTTTAGTCGACTTTTGCTTGCACTTACAACTACTGCAGAAATAGCGTTCTGTGTCCGCTAGCTCTTCAATCTGTAATAAAATAATAATATTGTTATTACGTACATACATTAATGACAGATAATTCTGTCAGACAAAACACTTAGCGCGAAAGGAATTATGGCGAATGCGCAGCGGAAGACACCAGTTGTTTAAAAAGATATTCCACAATTATAAATTCAGTGAATGATGTTGATAAAGGACGCCTTTAATTCTGCTATAAACCAAACTTCGATCAACAAGTGTAGTTTTATCCAGAAACTGTCACTAACAAACACAAGTGTATAGTCGTGACTCAGTTTTATTCATTAAAGTGGTCCAAGATGTTTTTACTCCTCGGACTCTGGTCAAAGGGGTACTCCTCGGATTGCGGGCATGATGGTATGTATAGTGTCATCAGTCGGCGGTCATATGTCACCTGCACGAAGCTGGAGAGGCAGTCGGTGAGCGCGACGGGCGCGTCGTGGCGGCCCGCCTCCGGCAGCTCCAGCGACAGGTCCAGGAACGGGTCGAACTTCTTGCTCTCCGTGCCGCACGCCAGGCAACGCACCTGCGACACGCGCAAAGCGTTACATTCATGTAAATACGTGATAGACTAGGACCCGGCACCGTCACAGGAAGCCACTGCGTGGCAATCTACATTCAACGTCATCTGTTGGTGAAATACGAGCACTACACATTCAGTAGTAGCTCGAACAATAGGTAATAGCTTTAAGTCTACTATAGAACAGGTAATCAAATCTGGATATTTTTTTGTATCTTGATTATTGACCAAGTTATAAAGGTTCAAAGTTGCCATGCCATCATCAAATATGCCATGTGACGTCAAATGACACGGGCGCCATACAACGTGCATAGAAAAACCCGTTTTTGTGAGAGAGATGGATATATTTGTTTAAAACTGTATATCTCGCTGATCTTTTGATAAATCTTGGTTCTGTTTTCACTCTTAGTTTTATTACAAATACACAAACAAATTTTTCGATGAATGCGTTAAATCACTAAAATATTTTTCATGCATATTCTCTGTTGTAAATGTTCCTATCACTATAAATCCAAGACGCTTAATTGGAACTTGGTTTCCGAGCACCAACACTTAGTTCGGCGGAAGTACTTCTAGTTTTATTGTAACGTAAGAACCGTGTACATATTATATAGTGTACGGCGGTCACCTCGCTCTGCAGCGTGCCGCCGAAGACGGCGGTGACGATGGAGGCGGCGGGCGCGCGCACGAAGCCGCCCTCGGCGCGCTCCGGCGGCAGCAGCTGCAGCAGCTCCGTGTGCAGCCTGCAACAATTCAAATGCATTTATCACCATCAATCAATTTTGTAATCTATATTATCACCATTATCAACCCCACATTCGAGAAAGAAATGCAATCTGAGAATAGAGTAGATTAGATTACACCAGTGTTCACGTGATGAATAAATAGCTTTTTATGAATAGGTCAGTTAGTTTGATAATATATAACCCGGCACCCTAGACAAGATTGTGTGTTGACTAGTAATGACATTATTAAGCACAGAAATTATTTATTTATATAAAACTTTTGATAAAAGATTTATCTGATCCCCATATTTTGATTAATTCAAATGTGATTCAGTTATTTTGTTACCTATCAAGCATATAACGTAGAAATTCGTGCGCATCCTGCTGTTGATACCCTCGGAATCTTGGCACCACCTTCCAAATGACCAGGAACAGGCACTCTGGTGAGATGGCCGCCTTCGAGCCGCACCCTCCTGTGTTCAGATTTATCAGCACCTGACGATCAAACACGCTTATTAATTAGTAGTTTTCGGTACACATATTCTTACAATAAAACTTCATTGTTCATTCTTAAAACAGAAATAGGAAAAGTATCCTAACCTTTCTAAGTTCTTCTGCCATGACAACATCATGCATTTCCTGCCTGGTATAACTCCGGGAATGATACACCTTCTGCCTTCCATTTGTCTTCATCTCAAGAGATGGCAACTGGCTAAAATAGCAACTAAATTCCTGTATATTGTTCAAACTCTGCAATACTGCATTCATGAAGCAAGTATTGCCTAAATTTTTTAATCCTACAATCTTCTTTTCTCTTTGAGTTTTCCCATTGCAAGTTGATATTTTCTTTTCCTTATTTCTAGTTGGTTGTGTTGAATTATTTTCAGCTGAACTGCTGTCTTCCGAGTGAGATCTTTTACGTGAACGCGGGCGTAAACTTCTTACTGGTTCATCTAAACTCTGTAATAAAAAAAAAATTATAAATAAATTTATAACAAAAAAAAATATTACTAAATTACACATTCCACATTTATATGAGCTGATGTTGTTTTATTATCAACAATTCTTTTTAATGACCATATTAATATCTTTTCCTTAGCCATAACAAGTAACAAAATTCTGAATGCGAGTTTTGAGTTTGAGATAGAGTTTCTGAATGCAATATTTGAAATACAGATTGTACCAAGAATCATAAGTATCTAATGTTGATAAACTAGATAGCGCCATAGTATTATGTTATTAAACTAATCATAGAAACAGTAGCAGATATTTAAAAGAAATTGAATACCTTAGTACTTTTCGTTGGTTTATTTTCACTAGTTTCAAAAATATTATTTTGTGTGCTGGCCGTACCACTAGTAGTGCTGTTTGAACTAACATCAGCAATTCTAGTCTCTTCATGAGTGCTGTTTGGTGACCTTTGATCTTTTTCATTTTGGTTGTTTGAAGTACTGGACGTGGATATGTTTCCTTCAGTGCCATCTTTACTATTTTCATCACTTTGCTCTGCTGTCCCATTCCCATTTTCACCATTACTTTCTCTTCTATTTACCATAATACTTTGTCGTATTTTATCTATTGCTTGATGTTCTGTGTCATTGGAAACATAGTCATCACATTTGTAGCTGCAAATCATAACAGAAATGTTTAGCCAGATGATTAATCCAATTTCCTCATGTGATTTACTTCAAACTCTGAATGTGAAAACAAAATAGAAAAGCACAAACATGTTTACAAACTATTCATGATGATAACAAAACTAGTTCTGTGACATAATTACTTAAAAAGATAAGATAGCTAATAGGAAAATTTATCAGGTAAAGATTTATAAACCACAAACTCAGCCATTACACGACTCATAGAATCATAACAAAACTATATGAATGCATTACCAGTAGACTGAGAAGACATCACAACTCAAGCAGAGCTGATGGTCCTCCGTCTCTGCATGCTGCTTGGCGTGGCCGTGGATGTAACGCCCACAGTTCACCACACCACATTGCAGGCATAGCCAGTTTTGTTCTTTCACCCCACATTCTGAAAATTTATAAATTACTTTAATTGTAGACTTTATAGAACATAATAGAAATGCATATGGCCTCATATTAACATAGTAAGATTTTACTATACATCACAAACATTTAAATATACTTAACATTATAATGTAAGATAAGGTTAACCTATAAAATCTTGTTATAAGCCTTATTAAAAAGATTGAACAAAATTGTGTATTGTTTACCTATAGTACTTATTACACAATTTACTAAAGTTATCTTAATAAATGAGTTGATGCATATAATACAGTTGTACTAATCAGATTTTTTTAAATATGTAATCATTCCTCTTATTTGATTGTTTATATTACTGATGCATCAATTGGTATCATTATTGTGATAGATAGTTTAACTATTCCAAAGCATAGCTCGTATCATGCGCAATAACGAAAGGCTAGGAGAGATTGTTGAGTAAATTTTATAAACATTCATTCATGAATCATATTGATGAGAAGTGAACTGCGTAAATAATGTAAATGCGGAGGACCGGAGCGGAGGTGCGGCTGTCGGACAGGCGTGCCGCGTCCTAGACGCCAATAGCTACGACTTTTTTTGTTTAGCCATATACTTTGTTGGCATGAAGTCGAAAATAGCCTGCCTGACATGTGGCATGTGGCTAGTATTAACGCGATACGCGTCAGAAACGCGAAACGCAACATCAGTCACGGTCATCCATGCTGACTCCCCCCTCCCGCACCCTTCGAACAGCTGATTATTAAGAGTTCACTGTATTGATTTTTCCAAACTAACCTCCCGATACAATATCAACTATGCGTCCCTCTGTTTTCCTCAGACCCATCGAAACTTGGCGTAGCTAACCACTTGTACAAATTAAAGAATTAATTACCTGAACAACTGAAGTTCTTTGTGATCGCGGTGTCCTCAACGTTGAGATCGCTATCCACCTTGACGTTATCTAATAAATGTGAACATTCCATTCTTCATAATATGAATCTGTTATCACAATTGTAAATCTAAAGATATATTTTAATTCATCGAAACTGAATAATTAATAAAAAAATATTACACAAGGCAGAACTCAAGGTGCTTGCCTCAAGCCCAAAAAAATCAAAGCGACATTATTTTTCATGAGAGTGAGCGAGATGGCACATCTGCTAACAAAACAATTTGAGCGTTCGGATACTACGGGGTATGTACAAGATGTTAAACTCAGCAAGCTAAATCTGATATCAAGAAAAAATACTATAAATAATCATTCAATAATTAGCAAATATTAGCTGAAATTACTTTAATCACTTTAAATTATGTCATAAAATTGACGAGAACATTGGTTATTTCGACCCATACATAAACCTTTAAAAATGTATGTGCACCTATATGTTTATTTAAATCTAGCTGTGCCCGCGGTTTCACCCGCGTTTATGGGGTCCTACCCACTAAAACCGAGGGGTGTTTCGCTGAATCACATAGGGAGGGCATCTGGAAAAGCTACGCACACCAACGATCTCTTCCCAAAGCGTTTGCCCCATTCGGGGCCGACACAGTTGCTCCTACATCTGGGCTTGAAGCGCAGACCACCCGATCCATCGCCTACTAGCACTGCTAAGACGGCATGTGGGCCGTAAAAACCATACCCGCCGGCCTAGCTTACGCCTGCGCATGGGCTGAGGCGGGGTCCAGCTCAGGTTCCCTCTCAGCCGCCTCTTTTTGCGTAAGAATGTTTGAGAAAAAGGAGAACACTGCCTGTAACACTTCCTGTGATTCTACCATGGCCCGTCGTCGTCGGGTATCTTCGCCCCTGGGGGCGGTTTCGGGCCTCGAGCGGGGTGCTCTTTGCCCGGGCTGTTTCTCCCGTGGTCATCAAGCCCGGGGTAGCGTGGGCGTCTCGGCGTGAGAGTCCTCCCCTTGCGCTATCCGGCGCACCCTCGGCGCGGTCGGACCCACCGGGTGGAACCCGTTAGGGAAGCCCAGTGAGTCTGCCAGCGAGCGGGTGCGGCTTACAGGTGCGGCGCAAATGGGAGGAAGTCGGTCAGTCTGTCGGGGGGCATGGTATTTGTTAACAAATGTCTCGTCGGTCGTGTCGGTCGTGGGCTGGGTATATAAGGATAGTGTTTTTTTTTAATAAGTCCTCCAGCCTTCTTTTTGTCCTATATTGTCTGTCCGTCTGTCCTAATTCCTGTCTGTCTGTCTGTCAGGACCTGTGTCGCTGCGCATTGGGTCGTGGTGCGAGCGCAGCAAACAGGTCCTAGGGTTCCCGCTTACGACCCTGAATCGAGAACGGGGACGGGGGTAAGGGGTAGGATCGGGGATGGGGTGGAAGGGGTCGACTGCGTTGGTGGGGAGCAGCGCAGTCGAGGCGCATGGATGTATTTGTGTGGTGAGTTGTTGTATATTGCGTGTAGGTGAGTTGTGTACATGTGTGAGTGGGGGTGTTTGTGTACAGTGTGCTTGGGAGGGTGCAACCTGTGTGGTGAGTTGCGTGCCCACATTGCCCTCCTCATCTCCGGAGAGTATGAGTTCGTGGGGTAGTGCGCGTCCCAATGGGTCAGGCGGCCGAGCATGAAGCGGCGCGATATTGTTGAGGTGCTTGTGTGGCCCGTTATCCGCGCGGTCGTACATTCGACGCGCGGACAGTACCACAAAGTCCTCTATCGACTGCATCTTCAGGTCGCGGTCGATGACGTACCATGGCCCACGTGAGCGCTGGTAGAGATAGATCACGCCCTATGACCACAGACAGCTGTTCGTGGGGGCCCGCCCATGCCGGGCACAGGTCCTGGGTGTGGTGAGCTGGTGTTTTCCGCTAATAGTAGCATATCTCCGAAGGCTCTCGTCCCGCCACCTGGCACAGGTATTTGCCGAAGCAACCGTGGAAGGTTAATATCTGTGCCAGGTTGAAGGTCATTATGTTGCCATGCTTACACTCGACTCATTCTCTCAGGATGGATCGGCCACTAAATCCTGGCTAACTACCTATTTTATGGCCAATCTGACGCTGGACACTGACCAACTTAGACTAGCTAATATGAATAATGTGCGACTAAAGTGATTACATAATATATCACATTAATAGTCGAAATGGTTAAAATTACCAGTCACTTCGGCTAGTAGCTATTTAATCACATTAATTAACTGCAACTTAGCTAGTGTAGTGTAACTGGTTGTTTTAAAAGAATATCCGAACGTCTCATACGTGCTTCTCAGCAAATTCAATGTGGTCTAACTAAATTACATTAATAATACTAAGTAGGTAGGTACCTACATACCTACTTTAGTTAGATCCTAGTTTGGTAGGTATAAGAAATCCCGAGTTTGATGATCATTAATCATCAGATAGGTGCAATCTTATTAGTCGAGAAAAAAACCCGAAATTATTCAAAATGCATCAGGCCTTGCTAAGACGACTATAATCGATTAATATAATCTTAATTATTAAAGATTTTCATAGCCTAATGATGCAACTACAAACTTTTATATTGCATTGATTGTAATACATAATGTCTAAATATTTCTTCCAAGACTGATGTTTTTGATTTTGAATTGGTCATTCACAATCAAGTTTGGTCAAGAATGTTTGGAACTATAATGTTCCTTTTATGTATGCCATTTAAATAAAAAAACCTATTTAAAATTAAACTTTGTGCAATTCAATCTGCTTGCATGCTCCTGGCATTGCATCCAGTTGTAGCTTAGTGACAGAAAAGTCATTTCCGCACTGACAAAATATCTGGAAAAAGCTAGTTTGTAATAAAATAAATTTGGGAGTTAAACCTCAGTACCAAAGTGCTAAATAAAACACTTTAGTTGCCCCACAAAATAAACAAGTGGAAAATTAATAAAAATATTTGCATAAATGCTTTCTGCTACCAATTTGTAGGCTGGATTTTTGGTGTTTGAAATAAGACAAAGAAATTACTTAAATTTTAATTTATTTCTTAATTACGTCTGCCGCCATAACCACCCTGGGTGGCAGGCTGTGTCAACTGCAGACCATTGATGTTATTGAAGTCCAGCATCTTCAACATGTCCTTGGTGTCTGGATCGACTTCAATGATGTCATGCTCCAGGGCGGACACCTCGGGCACGTAGTTGTCGCGCCTCTCACGTTCCTCCTCCTGCAGCTTGATGGAGATTCCACGCACCTGAGAGTGTCTGAGACGTCTCATCAAGTGGGTAGCAAACCTGTAATGTAACATGTTTATTTAAATAAAAATTGTGTGCTGCATGCTAATAATAAATTACTGACATAAAAATAAACTACTGGTTCAATAAAGTATTCAGATTCAGAGCAGTAATTCATATTTCAAGAAGTACCAAATATACATGTAATTTTTTTTTAATAGTTTTTAGAACAACTTTTGCCGTAAGGATTGATCCTTATTGATGTTTTTCTTTAAATAAATGTTCACAAATAATTGTACAATTCGATTTTTTTTAAGGTAACTAGAGGAATTGAATAAATATATGAAGTCTAATTCGTGCTACTTAGCCTATTCCTTAGTTTTAAGAAATTAATTTAGAATAAGAAAGAAACTTGCCATTAAATTAAAAACTGGCGACAACATTTTGAGAATAGTTTACATTAAGTAAGGTACTTAGTCCTTTGGACATACATTGGATACGATAATAGTCGTTTGGGCAACTCTAAATGTAGGTCTCGTTATGCCACGGCCTAGAGAATAAATATCCCTCTAATCAAGGCCTAAGTGGGAAGGAATGACACAAATGAAAGTAGTTCCCAAACGAACTTAAGTTTATAGGTTACTTACCCAGCAATTTTGTTTCGCAGAGGCTTGGTTGGAATGATAGCGATTTCCTCACATATCCTCTTATTGGTATCAAAGTCCAGAGTAAGCCTCGTGTAATATTTCTCAATGATGATCTTCGCCGCTTTCTTGACGGTCTTAGTCCTGACACGACCCTAGAAGTATAAACAGTTCTTGCTGTAAATATGCACATACCAACACAATACTAGGTTCTCAAATAAAGACAACGCTGTATTCTACTAGAAATTTAAAAGATTAGCGAGATTTAACTAGATTTCATTATTAAATTCCAAATTTACCATGGCTGAAACACTGTTCTCGTCTTTTGACAGATGACAAAAAGAATCAGTTTTTTTAGTCTGTGTTCAGATCTCAGTTTGACATGTGTGACATTAACAGTTGGTCTATGGTTTTATTTGTTATTTTTTGTTTTAATACTGTTGCAAAAATATTTATAGTTTTGCAATCGATTGTTAAACGCTAAAATCATCTATACGATCAATTGGACATTCAATAATATCGGTGTCTCTGTTAGTGCAATACTATCGGTAAACAGCAATACTATTTACTATTGTTTACTATTGATAATATAGCTAGTTTCGATCGCTGCCAACCTTTGAGTACTTAAACTAATGGAGATGTCATTACTGCGAAAAATTTAAGCCCAATTTGAGTGAGAAACAAATATGGCGCTTTTGCGTAGTGTCATTCTACTTTACTTATTTACATATTTTAAGTCTCTGAATAATTTATTTATGGCGATGTTTCTGAATGTTACAAGTTAGATTAAGTTATAATCACAAATTTTATCAACATTGGCACAATACACTGCAAATTCCATTGACATTGGCAACTTAAAGCAAGAAACCAAAATGGTAAGCCAGCTTCACTAAGGTATTTCTATGACGTGACTTGATGATGTTACCGAAAATAGTTAAGTCAATTATATTGTTGTCTCTTTTTGCGTGCAGTATTGTAGACTTGTTAAAAAGAAATAGATAAAGGTTTATGAATACAATATCGATATTAATCAAATTTGTTTATCAGATTGTTCGTATAGAATATTATGTATATATTTACAATAAATATACATATTTTTAAAATAAGTTTATTTCATGGTACGTATAAAGGTTACTGTTACAAATCATATTCATTTGGCCATTCTGCCAATGTACTCATAGCTCACAGTCACTGTAAAATTTTAGACTATTTAGGTCTCCTAGGTACATCGTTACCAAAAAAAATAATTAATCATACAAAATGATTAAATTTACAGTTTGAGAACTTGATTATTACAAAATTATTTGTATTCCACTTATATTTTATATGGCAATAATATACTATTTGTCATTTGAATAAATTGTCTATGAATTTCTCCAATTCATTCATTCACTCGTCTGTGATTCATTCTATTTCTTGGTTGGTCGTAGTAGTCGATTTTGCCGCGTTTCTTTCTTTCTCAACCACATGTCGTTGGAATAAAAATTACCAACGACCGGCAATTTGGTATTTTCTGTTTGCAATTGTAATATTGCACGATATATTGCATTGGCCTGTGTTAGGCATTTAATTTAGACATAACCGGTGAATAAAACCACCAAGATGTTTTGGGGTAAGCAACTAACCGGCATAAAACCACCACGTGTTGTCGGTTTTACCTTATTTAGCAGCTTTTTTCCAATTTAATTACACGCTTAAAGTTAAATAATTGTATAGATTGAGTCGAATTCGTTAAATTGTGTGCTGAAATTCATAATGTTCTAGACCATATCGACTTATGTGTTCCTTGGTTCTCCACTCCTACTTGTTCATGATATAATGCCTTTATCAAAATTTAAGATTACCTTTATGAAGGAATTACTGCAAACACATATTCAGCCAATAATTTTCATTAGAATTAAAGAAATAATGTTTAAAACCATATCTGTCATACCAAATAAGTGCAACGCGAACTTGATTACCAGGGCTTATTATGGAGCCAAACAAGCGGTACGCCCAAGTGGTGGAGAAGCCGTTCCACATATCGCAGGCGGCGATCGACATCTCAACTGGCGACAACGATCCCTGCCAAGTAATGGTGGTGGTAGACGGCAAGAACTTCCTTGTCTGCACCTTACAAAAGTCCAAGACCGTTCAGGTGCCTCTGGACTTGTACTTCAAGAATGGAGACACGATTGCATTCTTGACCAATGGTAAGTATATTCATATAATTTAAGTAAATATACTTCGTTAACCAAAGGGCTTTAGTTAATTACAATGCTTTTTGGGCTGTGCTTGTGATTAGTTATTCCTTGTGCATGTTGTAAACTTTTACTATTTTAAAATTATTGGTATAAATAAGGTGAAAAATAAGTAAACTGGAAGTAATGGTTGGCCAATATAACTATTAACATCATAATTATTAAGCCAATTGTGTAATACAGTAAAGAGCTGATTATCCAAACCATTTGAGATTTGGGTGGTTTTTTAGATTTTCAAACTGTATTAGCTCGGCTTACATATTATGCCAAATAACAATATATCTTTAATGACAAATAAGAATTAAATAACCAGTGCAGTCCTGTAATAAATAATACTACACATATTAATATAAATAAATAATAAATAAATTCTCAAGACTGACACACCAATTCCCTAGTCCCAAACTAAGCTTATGCTTGTGCTATGGATACTAGGTGAACGGATAGACATACTTAAATACGTTTTTTATAAACATCCATGACTCGAGAACAAAATGCCCATGTTCATCACACGAAACATTTGCCTCTAGCGGGATTCGAACCCGCGACCCTCGGTTTCGTGGCCAGGGTCTCTAACCACTCGACCATCGGGCCAGTCAAAATGTCATATGTCATGAAACACTTAAAATAATCTTCAATCTGATAAAGTAACAACACAGCCTACAAGCACCTTAGTCACATACTTTTTTAAGAACAGCTATTTAACACTGGCTAGTAACCCTACTATCACCTGCTATGGCAGGCCTGCTTAACAACTGCATGGTTATTTATTGAATCCATTGTAAAATGTATAAAGCCATTGTAGAACTGAAGGAGGCTATAAAGACTGCCAATGACTTAACAACACTGCAAGCAAAGTTGGAATTTCTAGCTGCTACTAAAGCCAGCAACTACTCGCTCTGAAAAATCACCCATCCTTGTGACCATTTCGACATATGGCCTGCAACTATGGGGCAGCGCTAGCAATTCCAACATAAATATAATCCAGTGCCAACAGAACAAAATCTAAGAACAATTGCAAAGTACCATGGTACATAACCACCAGTGAAGTTCACAAATACTTGGAAATGAGAACAACCAAAGAGAAAACTCGGAGTTTGGCAGCTAAATACAATGAGCGTTTAATCTGTCATCCTAACGAACATGCTTGCCAACTTACCATTGACCACTATGTGAGACGATTAAGACGTCATCATATCCTAGAACTAGAAGACTGGCAGTAGCTCTGGGCAGCAGATGAGTAGATGCTTCTAATGGGAAGCAGCTCCACATGACAACATCATAAAGCAGATTCGCTCATAGTCATCGGACTGATTGCATATACATGCAGAAAAAAAAAAATTAATCCATCTGCCATTCAGAATGACAAAAACCAATGTTTAGTTTTTTGTTTAAAACCTATATTATGGTAGATTTTTTACTACCAACTAACTTGGTATTCTTTAAATAACTGGGTTGCAGTTTCGCCTGCCTGTAACTGTGTATTAATGTTGTATTTATCTTTTATAGACAAAGATGACAAAGGTTAAGATAACAAAGGATTTTTTTATATGTTTAAAAAGAAGTTTACTTTCATGTGACAAAATTAAGTTTATCAATTAGGGACAGCGTGAATTAAGCGCGCCGAAGTCAGGCGGGCGAAGTGTTCGGATAAGCGGTTGTTCGGTTGATCGTTCGGATAAACGACGCCCCACTGTATTTATAATATTGAAACCAGTTTTGTAATAAGGTGGATAAGTTTAATGTATTTTTTTTAGGCAAATGCAATGTTCATTTGACTGGTTACTTGGATCCTGAATTTGAAGAAGAGTTGTCTGAGGATAACGTTGAAGAGGAAGAAGAGGAGGACGAAGATCAAGACCCCCCTCCGCCCAAGAATAAGAGGAAACTTGAGAACAGCAATGATGCTTCTGCCAAAAAGAAGGCTAAGGTGAAAATTTATCCTATATATTCCTATGCCTTAGTATTTAATTCAAATTATTCAATCCTCTATTGCCTTTTAATAGACATAATAAAGTCAAGTTATTTCAGGCTAAAATATAAAATAATAATTATATTCTGGCCAAACTTTTAGTTACACTTACACTCTAATTGGTTTTAGTCAGATCCATCGAAAACTATTTGCAAGCTATGCTACAAACTATATTCTCTAGAAAATTATAACTTGACGAGGCATGTGGTGTGGTATATAATATGTACATAGCATATTGTTGCATAATTGTTGCACAGATACTAATAATAAAAGTTAATTAAAAACTATATGCAATGCACAGTTTTTTAATTATAATCTATACTTATAATAAATCTGTAGAGGTCAATTCTGTACATGAAATATATTTTCAAAGTAACTATCAGGGGGTGATTAGTGATCGATACTGATGCCAAAAATGCAATCAGTAAAATTTTTGTCCGTCTGTCTGTCTGTATGTTCCTTATAGAAACAAAAACTACTCGACGGATTTTAATGAAACTTGGTACAATTATTCTTCATACTCCTGGGCAGGTTATAGTATACTTTTCATCATGCTAAAATTAATAGGAGCAGAGTAGTGAAGGGAAATTTTGGGAAAACGGGAGAAGTTACTCCATTTTTTAAGCTTCCATCGCGTGTGCAGCCTTAATGGTTAAAGTTACATAGAAATCATGTATGACGGAAATAGTTTTTATAATATTAACCATAAACGCGGGTGACACCGCTGGCACAGCTAGTGCAACATAAAAGTTTAAATTTTCATGACACTACACTACCCTCATTAGGCAGAGATCACATTTTTGCATTAAAACTTAAAACTAATAATATAAAACCAAATGAATATGTATTCTCTGAAAAGAAATTGCTTTATTTATTTTTTTATTTAATTATACAATCTTTATTCCACAGAAAGAAAAGAAAGTAGTTGCAAAGTCTCCTGCTGCTGACGACAGCTCCGATGATGAAGATGATGAGGACCAACTCCAAAAGTTCTTGGATGGAGAAGATATTGACACTGATGAAAATGATGAATCCTTCAAAATGAATACATCTGCTGAAGCTACTGACAGGTAAACTATTATTATTTTGTTTCATAGTTTCAAATTATCTATCTATCCAGTTTCTAATATTAGAATATTTTATTCTGAATGTTTGTACTATAGGATTTGGTCCAGGTGGGTGAATCAGGAATGTTCCCACCCACTTGGATAGGGGCTAAATATTTTGAAAACTGACTGTAAATTATTCTGATCCTAATCTTGGCAATCAATAATGGATGGATAATGGAATTATGAATGTAAACAATAATTTTAGTGAAATTATAATAAATTGTTTTATTGCAAAAGTGACACCCTTGCACTACTGCATAATAAATGTGTTTATCTCATTGTTCCCACTCGGTACAGGAGACTTAGTTGTGTACAATCGGGAGATCATTGTTGCCATTGTTCAGTGTTCACCGACGACACTTTTTTCCCCACTAATGAACAGTGTTAACGAGCGGGAAAACCCCTATTTATTTTTACAAATATCATTTCTTTTAAAATAGACCAAGGAAATTATGTAAACAATTTGTTGATTGCAGTGACGAAGAGGATTCTGCTGAAGAAGAAGAAGAGGAAGAAGATGATGATGAGGAAAAAGGGTCGTCTGATGAGGCGGAGACGACGCTTGACACGAGCAAAGAGGAGAAGGTGGACATGACGAAATTGTCCAAGTCGGCCCGCCGCCGCCTCAAGAAGAAGCTGCAGCAGCAGGCGAAGACGCAAGTCAACGGCGTCGACAAAGGAAAGGTACTTCAAACTCGCCGAAACGAATACTTTAATGACTGATGAGCGGTACTATAACACGCTTCATCATTTTTAGTTTGTTGAATAAAAGAAAAAATACGTAAGCAATATTTTTTGTAATCTCAGTAGTGGACTATACATTTTTTTTGAGAAAATTAGTCTATTGCTGCTATTTTAGTTGTTTGTCGTTTTAGTCTACTAGTCTTATTATGTTAACCGACTTAGGTTGTATTGATTATGACTAACAGCTAAAGGCCTAATTTTAGAGCAGTCATGTAAAAAGAGGCTGGTCTTATTATATAAACTAGAGAGACTTGAGTCCTTTAAGGACTCAAGTCTCTTTAATCACTAGTTCACTGAATACTTTAGACACTTATGATTGTCTTTAATATTGAAGGGCAATTTGATTTTTCAAATAGAAAGAAAAACAGGATGGCCAGCAAAAACCTGAAAAAAAGAAGGGAGATGCAAAAAAAGAAACCCAGGAAGTACAAGTCACTGAGAAAAAAGAGAAGAAAACCCTGAATGGTGGAGTCATGATTGAAGACTTGAAGGTTGGAAATGGATTACCTGCTAAGCCTGGCAGGCAAGTCATTGTAAGTAATCCATGTGTGTACTATTCTTACTCAGTTATTTTGTGTACAACACAGGAAAAACACGAATATTAATTTAAAAATTAACTTCAATATTTCGGTCTATAATTACGTCCCATGTTGGTCTGGGACTTAAAAAAGATTGTGCCAACTGATTGTTCCTTACCTCGTATGTCGTAAAAGGCGACTAGTGGTATCGGGTTTTGGGTGTGAATTGTGTAGGTGACGAGCTAGCCCCTTGTCACTACTTTTTAACAGGTTTCCATTTAATCCAGCCCAGATTTATATTTTGGCTGAATGTGGTTAAGGAGGTTAGCCGTCCCTTTAACTCTGCCTACCCCTTTGAGGATTACAGCCGTGATGATACGTTTGTATTTATATATAAGATGTTTGAGAATTTTGCATTCTGTAAATTAATCTTGGGAATTATTTTCGTGATTATAGTCCATTTTATTACACTCAGTAGTCATTTCTGAAATTAGTCGATTTGAGACTTCGTAGGCATTTCGCAAATTAGGCATTCTGCAAATGAAACCCGTAATTTTGTGATAATGGTAGTTTTATTTTATTCTCATTTTAGAATAGGCTGCAAACTATGTGTATATTAATAAATATTATTTAATTGGTTACATTTAACAGGTTTACTATGAGGGTAGGTTGAAGCAAACTAACAAGATGTTCGACAACTGCTTGAAGGGGCCTGGGTTCAAGTTCAAACTAGGAGCCAAGGAAGTCATCTCTGCATGGGATGTGGGCATATCAGGAATGAAGGTTGGAGGCAAGAGGAAGATTGTGTGTCCACCATCTATGGCGTAAGTGTAAATTATTATAGTGACACGAAAATAATTTATAATTATTATAGTGACACTAAAATAAATTTATATGACAACAAATTCTGTTTATTGCCAATACTTACATATATTTTTAACAATTTAATTGTTTCACAGGTATGGGGCTAAAGGATCTCCACCAGTAATTCCTCCTAATTCAACATTAGTATTTGAAGTGGAATTAAAGAATGTGAAATGAAATGTTATTGTAAAGTGTGCCAGTGATGAATGTGGACAGTTGTTATATGGGTAAATTGATTGTTGAATGGTTGCCATTGAGTGTGAAGCTGAGCGAGGGCTTAGCGCTGACATGTCGCATCTACAATCGGTGATTTTACATAAATTGACATTTATAAGACTTTATGAGTTGGGTTATTATTACACTTGGTTTGAAATTAGTCATTTCATATGCGATTGTAGGTGCGCCATATTTGCAATTACTATAAGTTAGTATGTAAGGATTTAACAGACTTTATACTAAGGATTTTCATTACTACTCAAGTACCCATAGACTTCATATTTTATTTTAGATAAATATGCAGCTTTTATAACATTATCCAATAGTAATTTGAGATGTATGTATACAGATGCTTGTATCTTATCAATATCAATATGGTAAAACATCCCAGATTGATGTTAGTCAGTTTCCTGATTTGTCTTGTTATTGTCATAAAGTTTTACTGTGTACCATTGTAGTCAGTTTTAAAAAATAATTTTAGTTCATACTTTTAAAACAGTGGGTAAAAATATTATACATACACATACTATGAACCATCTTTTTGATGCTGACTGTATATATTATGGCCGGCACCATTGCTTTAAATCTATTTTTTATATTCATATTGTATTGATTGTCCTAACTTTGATGCAGAAGATTCATGTTGCCAATTATGTTAAACTTCAGCACAATAGATTGTATTCTTCATCTTTATCGTAATCACAGTGCAGCTGCACATATTTTTATTCTAAGTAAACCTTAATTCCGACTATTATTGATAGGAATATTAATAATAATTAATAATTAAACATATATTAAGTGTCTGTTAGAGGATAGTAGTTCAGGATTCCACCATTGAGTAGACAATGGTACAAGATTTTCTAGCAAAGTAAGAAAGTAAAACTCGTAATTGTTCAATGTGACACAAGCTTTTCAGTTTCCGTAATACTTAAATGTAACCTTATTACAATTTCTGATAGAATAAGCATAACAAATGTTTGATCTTATAAACTACAATAAACATGTCTTCACTTTCTTGCAAATATGAATTCAGTTAGTAAAATAAAGTTTGGCATTACATAAAAATATTTTATTTTTCATAAGTCCTATATTTTTAGTAAGGATAACATTTTATTGATAATGACAACTCATCAATCATAAGTAAACATATACAATTTGAAAGTAACAGTATAATTAAATGCATTGCATATTGCATAGTTTCCTGTGTCCATGAATAATTTTACTATAATAAATTACATAAAATAATTTTCTAGTCAACTTTAAGCCTGTCGTCTGGTCCTGGTTTGGTGTCGTTACAAGATTCTTTTCCTGCATCTTCTAACTTTTCCTTGTTGGCTGCCCCTTTGCTGAACATACACACTCCTCCTTCGCACTTGAACGGGAACTCAGTCTTTACATTTCCGTCAGCATCTTTAACAGCCCAGGGATTCCAAAATCGCAATACGTATGGCTGGATAAACTTGTGCCATAAAAATATTAGCAAAGGAACAATGAAGCACGGTACACACACCATTTTTACTGGATGTAATGTATAACGGCTATAATAGAGCCACAATGTGTAGTCTGCGTGTTAAGGCTGTTACCAACTTAACTTCCGTAAACGTTTTCAAGGATAAACGCGACAAATAGTTTAGGAGAACGGTGGTGCACGTAATTTTATGATTTTAGCGTAGAAAATTTTGGTTTGTTCGATGCTATTTGATTGACAGTGACAGGCAGCGTAAATGTTGCCAGGATCAGTTTTTTTACCACTTGCATCGACTGACTGAGCGATGATCGCATCAAAGCGGCTAATATTTTTTACTCAATGGTCATATTATTATGCTAACACTGTGTTGGCGAAAATTTGTGTTTATTCTAGTTTTTGTAGAAGAAAATGATAGAATTTAAACTTTTTTCTACCATCATTGAATATCTAACATAAATATTTGATAAACATGTTGCAGCAACATGAGTAGGTACGTAGATAATCCCACCTCCGGTACATAAAGTTTCCGACAATAATTACACTTTGGAAACACGGACTAGTAAAAAAAGATGGACTCCGCGCTGTTATACTACAAAGTGAAGCCACATTTATATCTATATTATATATTATTTATCGGGATGGTAGGATTCCAATCGTTTTATTTTCGCTTACAAATAGAAAACATTTTAATAACCTACAAATGAATTTTATATCAGTACAAACACAACTAAAAAAGAAATCGATAAAGCCGTTCTCAAGTTATAGCTTGGGGTGGATGGCCTTTATCACTTAGGCCGCGCCCTGGACGCCAGCGGGCGGTGCGGGCAGTACGGGCGGTACGCATACAGCTCAACGCTCGTGCTTCGCCGCCCGCACCGCCCGCACCGCTGTGTCGTCGAGAACAGCTGCACACAAATCTATGAATTTGATCAAGACTCGCGTGCCGTAGGGATGGGCAAATGCATAAAAAATATCGATATATATCGTATCGATACTTATCAAATATATCGATATATATCGACATAAAAATATCGATATTTCGATATATCGATATTAATTGCCTAAGAAGCGGTTACCTATAATAAGAGCGGTTACATATAATATTTTATCTATGTTGCAGACAATTTGTATGATTCCGCCGTTTAAATACGGCGTCGTCAGTTTAAAAACGCTCGCAGTTATGTATTATGCCGAAGGCTTTAACTCGATCAAATGTTATAATTTCGACGTTGGTTGTTCTTCTTCGGTTCTGGCTGTAGGGTCGCAGTTGTACCTAACACTCCTCTTCGCTTTGCACGTCGTCGTACCTATTATTTTAACTACTACCTAATCTGACCTAAACTAAATACTTGCGGCATACCATATAATGACCACAATATACATTTTGCCTTCAGCATATTACATAAATGCGTGCGTTTTTAAACTGACGACGCCGTACATATGTAAACGGCGAAATCATACAAATTGCCTGCGACATCTATAGGAACAGACGTCATTTTATTAAGCAAAAAAAAAACGTAGACGGGTAAAAATATATCGGTTTTGATATCCGAAAATAAATATCGTATAAAATAAAATCGCCGATATATATCGATTATTTTCTGAAAAAAATATCGATATTTCGATATATCGATATTTTTTAACCAAGCCTAGCGTGCCGTCGCCCGCCCCGCCCGCTCTGCCTGCTGGCGTCCAGAACGAGGCCTTAGGGGTATGAAAAATAGAAAACAACCTATTTTTAACCGACTTCAAAAAAAAGGAGGAGGTTCTCAATTCGACTGTTTTTTTTTTATTATTATTATTTTTTTTGTATGTACTCTATATCTGAGAATTGTTAACCAATTTTCAAAATTCTTTTTTTATTTAAAAGGGTTAACTCCCGACATGGTCCCATTGCCACCAAGTCAGGATCTGATGAATGGAACCCAGGAAAATTGAGGAGAACCCTCAAATTTTATGGGCACGGGTAATGTGTTTTGGACATTTTCTAAGATTGTTTAAGTATTTACGCATGATACTCATCATCTTATGTTGGTGAGCTGATGATGGAAGGTATAACTCCTTAACGATTAGGAATTAGTGGATGATTCTTTAAATATTGATATCTTTGAGAATTTAAAGCCGATTTTTAGAGTTCTATTTTTATTCGAAAGGAAATTCCTTGACTTGGGCACCCAATCTGGATCTGATGAAGGAATCTTAGGCAAATCGAGGGAAACCCTCAAGTATTAAAGGCGCGTACAAGCTGTTTTAGTTATTTTCTAAAACAATTCAAGTATTTACGTCTGGTATTCATAATCTCATGTTGCTGAGCTGATGATGAAGGATATAACTCCTTAACGATTAGGAGTTCGTGGATAATTCTTTCAATATTATAGGGTCATATCGAGTGGTATTCTCGAGATAGTCTCAAGTTCACCAAGTCTCGGTCTAGTAATGGGATTACATGAAAACGAGGGCAGCCCTAAAATTTTAAAGGCATGTTAAGTGTTTTATAAATTTTTCTAAAACTATTCCAATATTTGCGTCTGGTACTCATCATCTTATGTTGCTTAGCTGATGATGAAAGGTATAACTCCTTGAAGATTAGTAGTTTTAAATAATTCATTAAATATTATAGGCTCGTTATACCTTTTCGTCTTTAGTCTCATTAGACCGGCACTGTTTCATTAAAGCAGCTCGTTTTGATGGTCTACCTATTAATACATTTCACTAAAAAGTAGCAAATAAATTAAATTTTTAACAAAAATAAAAACGGACTTCAAAAAAAAACCCTGCAGAAAATGTTTATGCACAAAACTCAAATAAGAACCTGCCTAAATAGCTATTAACTGGTATTATTTCTTATTAAATTAATATGGTGCATACGACATGTTCTGTGAGTGCGTGCAAATCTTCAATTTAATTGTAAGAATAACCATCTTAAAATGGATAAAAATAGAAAATGAAAGTAGGACCCTGTGTCGTTGGGTTTCTTGCCGTTTCTTCTCCTCGGCTATACAGGTCCGAAATGGTGTTAGTTTTAGTTATCTTGTAAGTCCTATTTTGAATAAAGATATTTTGAGTTTGAAAAGAAACTAACTAGAAATTTGTACTTTTATTTCAGAAAAAGATTATATGCATTTTGATACCTACTTCTTACCGCTAATATGCCACCCCGAATTCATTATTTTTATAATTTCCCAATACCAATATCCGGTCCGTAAAAGACATGCACCTTCCAAATTTTTTATTTGTGACAGCCCTTCCGTACTTGCGTAAATACTTACAGGCGGCGGTATCGCCCCAACTGCAAAAGCGTTGGCCTGCTTTATGGAAAATTTGTTATACTGTAAATATAGTAGCAACGGAAATGTATTATACAAAGTTTTCAAGACTTTGTTCCGTATTGTGCGTGACAACTAAAATTTTAGAAAATATCAATACATAATTTAAATACCCCGCCTTAGCACGTAACAAGAAAGAAATGAAACTTAGGTAGGTACCAGGCGGGTCGTCGGCGCTAGAATAATATTTTTACTTGAACCCTCCAGGCGTTGGAAATTTGTGAAACAGTTGATTGACGCAATGTAAGATTTAATTTTGTTTTTTTTTTTCATTTTCATATTAAGAATAGCGAACAACTAACATACATCATAGATTTAGTAAAAATTCTAAATCTATGACATACATACCATAATACTTACAATAATTTAATAATAATAAAAAAATACTCCATTCTATGTTTAAAAAAAAAGAGAGAACCTAAACATGAATTGTCTGACGTGGTACCATTGCTAAGCAACAACGGCTGATCTTAGGTACAAGCCCTCGGAAATATCTGCGAACCTCGCTGGAATGCGTTTCCCCGCACTTCGCCCCGTTTTCGCCTATCCAGTACCGTGGGGCCCAACGTACGCGCCGACGCATGACGTCATTAAGCCATGTTCGCATAACATAACATTCGTTATGCTAATTTCAGTTGCAGTTTGACAAGTCATCCTTTAAAGTTAATCCAATTTAATCAAAATATGCTTTACTAACTAGGTACCTTTCTCAATATTCAATGAAATAATTAAAAGAAAATATTTAAACCAAACAATTTTATTCATTCATATAACAACAAATTAACTTTATAAACATACCAACTTCACTAAATTAAAGTCGTTTAGGTAAATTGGATTTGAGTAAAGACTTATAATTAGGTAAGAATTACCTATTCTAAAAATATGAAAACAGGTATCAGGAAGTCTACATAACTGATTAAATGAGAAACAATGCAACTAAAATTAATTTTATAAAACCATTTTGAAAATAATATACCTAGTCAAGACAAAATGTATGGCCTGAAGCTTAATTTAAACATCTTTAAAAATACTTATCAAAATAAAAGGGTACATATCGGGACACAACTATGTACCTTATTTCTTAATATTTTGGGATTTGGGCACAGTTATATATAAATTGTGTTATTTGTTGACATGTTGTTAGATGTCACAGCCTTTTTTATGACCGTACTTATTCATAAGAATCATACGCTAATTTCTACAATAAAACATATAATTAATCACTTACCAATAAATTAGGTATTATTAATTTTAACGATTAGGTAATCATTCAACATTATAATTTAACAAAGTAGGTATAAACATACCTTAAATAAAAGCAAACAAAAGTAGGTAACAACTAATAAAAGGGGTAACAATATTTGAAAATAATAATTTAATTATAATTGACTGTCGATTTTATTGGTATACTTTTTATTAGACTAAGAATTAAATAAATTCGTTACATAACATAATGAGCGAAACTAGAACCATAGCGATTCAATGCTGACTATAAATAAAATAAATATTAAGTTTATCTGTATGTACTGTACATAATAGATAATGTAGTATTGTTTAAACAACAGGAAGTGATGCCTAGCTTTAATTATGTATAAAGCATAAGGATTGCACGCAGTAAACAATTGTTTAAGCTGTAGTATCCACTTATCTACTTATTATAGATTTTACTTCCTAGATACATGTATTGAACAGCGCTAGAAAACAAAAATAAGTTTATTCTTTTGTGTATGTAAGTTTCTGACCACTTTATCTCCCGTGCGTATGTTTACACACACGTCATAGCAATATTAACAATACCTAACACAAATACATAGGCATATTTAATTATTTAAATAATAATTAAACATACCTAATTAAATAATTTTATAATAATATTACCGGAAATTATTTCCTATGTCCGTTAAATTAGATTAATATTTATGTTTTACATATGTACTAATATTTTACAGACAATGATTTAGTGGATTCATCGTGGAAAGGGTAACAGGCTTAGCCTGTTATAATTTAAAGGCACATTATAATTTATGATAGGAACATAGATTTATATAGTTTATATGACAGCATTAATAAACCGGATATAATATCTACATAGGCGTGTATGTATACAATACATAGGTACATAATGTTTTATTATATTAATATATCTACATTTTAAATAGCAATGTATTCTTTATAGTAATATACAAAGTTGTAAATAAGCTATTTTACTATTTATGATTATAGCACCTATTAAAATGGACCAAATAATCACAACCCGATTTACTTATTTACATGCTCTAAGATTGTAATTGCCCATTCTTGCATTAAAAATAGTTTACGTAGAGTATGTATGAACGTAATTAATAGGTACTTATTAATTTACATTTGCTTAAAAAATATAAATACAAATGACTATTATTATTTACACGTGTACTTGGTCTAGTAATAATAAGTATAATGTTGAGATCTTCCTCACAGCGCTTGTATCCACTAACTTCATTTGAACAATTTAAGCACCTAATTAATAAATAGACTTAAAATTACAATATAAAATTATTTCTTTATAAATGAGTTTTAAATTTTATGTAAGAAATTGTTTATGTGAATTGGTTTCTAATAAAATAGCACTGCATCGACGCGTAGACTGTCGAGTCTCTAATGGCACCGTTAATATCACAATACAAGTCTAATAGAAGTCTACTTCTACGCTCTTAAGTGCCTCCCGAAGCGACAAGGGCACCTCAGGCATCCTGTAGATAGGGTCAGAGAGAGGGGGCAGCGGGAGGGCCTCCGGTGATTTCTCATAGTTTGTGTAGGCGAGGTACAGCTGAGAGACCCTGGCCACCTCGTCCTCGGTCATGGCGATGGAGCGCAGTTGCTTTCTGAAGTCGGCGTGCGTGGACTCGCCGCACTTGGCGCAGATGTCGTCGAGCGCGTACGGCTTGAGCTTGCGCTGCGAGTGCCGGCAGGGCGGCTCGGCGCGCTCGCGGCGCGTAGGCGCGGGGCTGCGCGCGCGCCGCCGGCCGCTGCGTGCGCGCGGCACCACCTCTCCACCGCCCTTCATCAGCGCCTGGCACAGCTGCTCCGGCGGGTTCTCAAGGTCGTAGTAAACGCGGCGCGACTCCGAGCTGCTCTTCGTCTGGTTCTCTATCTCCAGACTGTAATTCAAACAAATCTTCTTTGGCTCGCTGCTGTATTTTAGGTACACGTGAATCGGTATGTCTATCGACACGTTGCCGGACTCTTGGATCTCGTACGGCGGCTCCTGAAGCACTGTAAGCGTTATTTTCTCACATAAATTAACTCGAACTGTAAACATTAAACAAAATTCGCAGTTAAGTAGCAGAGATAAATGCTGGCACCGTAGCAGGCTATCGAGTCGCAAGATAACGATAATGAGCGTGTTTTATGATGAAACTGTTCGCGCGGAGGACGGGCGGTGAACTGAATTATTCGGTGCGAATTAAAGAACTAGTTTGTTCGAGCGGAGCGTTCGCCTATTGCGATCGGCGCGTCAGGTTGCGGCAAGCCAATGTGATAATTGTTTAGGGGCGAATTAAGTTATGCGTGGTCGGATTTTGACCTGTTCGGGGTCGAGGTCGGTTACCTCTCTTGGGGTAGACGAAGGCGCTGGCGGGGCGCAGGTGGAAGACGACCTTGTGCACGAAGCCGCTGATGTCGCGGCCGCTGGCGCCGCGCACCCACAGCCGCCAGTCCAGCGCCAGCGCGCGGCCGAGCGCGGAGCGGCGCGGTTCGCACACGTGCCCCACCTCTAGCCATATGCGCACACACATCTGCGGACAACGCACACCACACGCTCACTACATGAGGGCTTAACGCACTTCATCTAACTAATCACAATAATATTATAAATTTATTATAAGTGACATTTGCACCGGAGCCCGCCTTATACGATATACTAGTAGCGCGACGCGGTTTTAACCGCTAGAGGGGGACCTGTATATTCACTGTCATTTATTTCGGGATAAACAGTAGTTTGTATCGCATAGCCCCCTCTCACTTTTAATTATAAAACAAATCCAAATTAGTTTATCTACATCTCCATAGATTAGCAATTTACCTACAAACACACAACCAATTTACATATTTAATAATATTACAAACCTACTCGGTAGATATTTTGTATAGGCATTTATATTATCACTTGAATATAAATACCAATAGATTACATATTATGATAAATACTTAATTATTTTATATTTCTTAAGTAAGTAGGTTTATATATCTACACATAATTACCCATCGTAAATATATTCCAAGGGATTGGTTTAAAAACGGAATAATAAAACAAAAATGTTGATCTACTTTGAATTTTTTTATTTTACTGCGTTGTTAAAATGAACTAAACTAAACTAAACTTTTTAGTTTTAGTAAAAATTAATGAATCAAAGAAATATTTTAACTTCCGAATATACTGTATTAAATTATGAACGTTCAACATTTATTACAACATAATTATCAGTAAAAATTAACACTATCAGTATTAATTTATAGATAGTTTATTAAAATACTAGTTTCCGCAGACGAGTATGTTCGCATAAGATTCCTTTTACCGTATCTCCAGGGAATTAAAATACTTATTAAAGGAAGACTGAGCTGATTTGGATTGCGTTTAAGGAATTCATAAATAGAAGCATTGGAAGATTTTACCAAGGATATTATAAAATTCCCTACTGCTGAAAATAACATTTCCAAATGGGCGACATCGTCCGATCTGCTAATTTATCATATTAATAGGACCAGGGCGATAACAGATGCAAGCACAAAAATGGTACAAAACCAAACATTTATCAGTATTCCAACACAAGTAATTTTAAGTCTATTCTTATAATCAAAATGTATAAAAAGTCGGGTTGCAGTTGCGTGGACGAGAGCTCCGGCCTTGGCCATGAACGCGAAGACAAGGAATTTATACAATCCGATTGCTCTTACTTCGAAACTACTCAATTTGAAAAAACACGATAGACAATTTTTAAAGACAATTGCTCAGTAATGGTTATTTGTCATCTAACTTAACCAGCTTTTGTACTTTTCCACAGCCGCTTAGAGAACACCAAGATGACAAGAAAGGCAGAAAATATAATAAAGATAATGATGATGATTCAAATGTTAACGGGTGAGGAGTATAAAGAGACTATATATTTTTCATAACAAACTTATATAATGTTAATGTTGAGTATTATTCCCAGCCCCAGAATCTGTAGATATATATTTTCTTTATTCTTTATAGGTAGATATTTACTGTAAAGTGGGAGAACGAGGAACAGAACGTCCTAGTGCTCCTACCAGTAGGAGAGCTTAATAGGAGCAGGAGGAAACGGCCAAATTTTCTTACATCGATCAAAGAAAGGTGTCGATTAAAAAGATGAGGCGATTTTAAGAGTAAATAAGACTTGGGGTTGATCCGTGCTTTGAGAGATACGGGAGCTGTTGGTCCTGGCTGATTTCGTAAGACTGCAATGGTTAAATAAGTAGGTCACGACATCATAGAGTATGTACGTACGTGCAGTGCACGGAGAGCAACAGCTTTATTGAAGCTAATTGCATCAAATTAAATCTTATTTACTAATAGTATTAGGCACACCAACCAATTGCTGATCTCATGCAACGGGATGTGCGCTAAAGCGAACTATACGGCACCATAATATTGACATTATAAACTCTTAATTTGTTGACTTATTAAGAGGGAGTTGAGTTAGTCATATCAATTTGAAAAAAATGTAGCCCCGCTTGTGTGTACAGCACAACAACTAAAAAACCTTCATCTAACTTCTCGATGCGATTCATGTTGTGTACTTACTTACTTAGTAATGGTTGTCAAAAGCATTCGAATCTAGGTACTTCCAAATTATTCCGAATTATGGAGAACAATTTTCTAATTTAAAGAGGTTTTCTTATAAATGCATAGATGAAGGTCAAGGTAATAACAATAAAATACATTATATTTCAAACAAAATACTGTCATGCTAGCGGTGGTATTGTAGTAATAAATGTGTCAACTGAAAGCAAACAAAGTTCGAAATCGCAGAAAACCTCACATCAACAGGACTCATAGGCAAGGCATTGACTGAATGATAATACAAGTGATACTCAAGTAGGGTTACCAGACAGTCCTGATGAAAAAATCTTGAGGCCATTAAAAGAAGGATCTTTAAACGAATTTTCAGGAGAAAATTTGTCTTATACGTAGCATAAGACACAGACAAATAAAACAGATCGTTTGTTAACTGTGGGCATGTTTGCCGATGGCTTTTTCCTTAATAATAAAAGCTATATTAGTAAGGACTAAGATAAGGCTGAAAAAAATATTATTAAATTTTATTAATAATACCATAAATTTTCAAACTCTGACTGAAAGATTATTTTAAGAGATTATTAAGAGCCTAAAAATATTGAAATCTCATCTAATAATAAGGACAGACGTGAGAACCTATACTCGGGAACCCTATAATACTCAAGTAATCATATCAGTATTTACAAAAGTAATATTTGATTGTAAGTGATCACGTTTCTGACGAGATATGAACACACGTGGGGCATGAACATGCTGTTTGTTTTGTACATTTTCGTAATTGCCTCCACTTATCGTATACCTGAACACCTTTCAGTAAGCAAAATAGGTAATAAATTACCTCAACTAAATGAACGGCACCACAATTGGCATTTTAAACTTTCGATAATCAAATTTTGAAAGATTTTATAACAATGTATGAAATTTTATGAGGGAATCCACAAGATCCCAGTTTTGACAGTTGACATAATTTTCAAAAAAGATCGCATATCACTTGCTAATGGGATATTTATTGGTGGAGCAACATTAATCCATTTGGATTTGAACATTTAGATAAAACATAAAAGTTTTGAGAAAAGTTTTTTCGTCAAATTACTAGACTTCAAATGCAATGCCACGCATGAAAAATATGCAAACAATTTTATTCCCTAAAATATCTTTATGAATAAAAAATAATAAAATAAAAAAAAATTATCAAATACGATTGGCGATAGAGAAAACGCGATATTCTAAAAAAAATTCTTGGGCGCGGAGACGAGATTTTATGACACTTTTGAGACATCAAATAATTTACTGAATTATTAGATTGTTTATCAATATTTTTTTACTACAATTATCCTAAGGTAACTCTTTCATTTTAATGAATGGCATAAGAACCCATTGTGGACACACTAAGTAGGCAATCCAGAATATATATTCTGCGTTTATAGTTGGTATCGGATTATGACACAATATTTATGTATTTGGGCGATGAGTTCAGTGACTCAACACTCGCTGTGAGCTGCAACTCATATTCATGAACTAGAGACTTGAGGAAAAACCCATGAAAACTATTTATTTGCAGTCTAATATTATATGATAAGTCATAAAAACCGTAGAGCTTGTATGAAAAGGACCTTGAATGTTGAAGAAGCAAGTGAGGTGTGTAAGGATCGTGCCGTATGGCGTTCGGTTCTCTCTGCCAAGTACCCCGCTAAGGAAGTGGCGTGAAGTTTAGTTAGTTAATTAATACACTAACTACAACTGTTATTTGGTTTACCTCCGGCTGTGATTAATAATTTTCTTTATTTTTATAAAGAATTAATTTTCATTAATAAAAATCGTTGAAAATCATTAACCAAATCTTTTATTTGTAGATACTTACTTCTATATTGTGTAATTGATTAAAACATGTTGTAAAAGTGCCTATAGTTAAAAATAAAATAAAGGAGGTGATATTTTTAAGCACTTACTGGAGAGTGGAGGATAAAAAAATATCCCTTTATTTAATTCGTTTTCCAATACACAAGAGCAGCAAACAAGTTTTGTTACATTGCATGTATAATTGTGATTGTTCGCTTACTAATGTCAACGACGTTCTTTCAGTTTTATCAAAACTCTTATTTCAAGCTGAGGTTATTTGATAAATAAATTATGGAGTTACAATTGGAATAATATTCGTTCTGTTTAAACATTTTCAATGTTACCCAATGATAATCTTTTTTAAATTATGCTTTAATGATGTTGAACCTAACAAATACTTGTATCCATAACAGTTTTTTAAACTGTAGATAATATATTGGCCTTGAGTTTTATAAATGTAGCTCATCATTAATGCTGTACCTACCTAGCTTATCTAATGTTCATCATTAAGCTAGGTAGGACTAGACTTGCAAAAAAAAAAAACATAAATTATAGATACAATTTATATGAAAGAATATTTACTTTCCTCGTAAAGATAATAAAATGGTTGCGCCTGGCAGTGTCAAGTGTTTAAAGAGACACTAGAATATTTACCTAAAACGCGAGGACATGTCGATAATGAATATTCGATAAGATAGGCCTACGACCAAGATTGGTAACTAAACATAAAGTTTGGTCGTACATTGATAGGAAGTAACGAAGAAGGCGTTTAAGTCTGGCTTTAATGAGGAAAGTGTGTGACGATGACCCAAACCTGTTGTAATATTATTTGGAACACGCCGGCGCACCTTGCTCTACCAGTTTCTCCCTCCAAAATATTGCTGCCGGCAAGCATAGTTTTCAAATATTATTTTATTGTAAAAACGAGTTAAGGCATAAATTTAATATATTTGTATGTATGAATCTGGGAAACAGTCACATTTTAATATTGCAGTCATTACTAACTTAAATATTCTACGGATTGTATGCTGATTGTTTTGCTCTTTCTTAAACTTACACTCATTAATATTATATCACCTAATTATAAGTTTAGTCTTCAGATTGATAAATTTATCCAGGAGTCAGAATCGTCAATAATCTAACAGTTAAAATCTTAAGGCTATTGCTCCTGCCTGTACACAGTACTTTGGTAGTAAACTAGTGACGTGATCACGTATAACCACCTATGTATATGTATAAAGTTTAAATATAAGTAGTAGTTATTTCATACTTTCCTATATACAATAAAATATTGATAAGCGCTACAGTAGCTTATGTCGCGTCGTTCGGTTGAATTGCTTTGCTAACCTATAGAAACCTATAAAATATATATTCTTGTGCTACCTACATTCATACATAAGCACCTGAATCATATTTTATTTTCATTTGTCCAATTGTCACAGTCATGCTTTCCAATATAGCAAAAGTCAATGGGTTGATAACTTTGTAATCCGTTAAAATACATACAGGGATAAATAAATGCTAGATTTGCAATTGAACCTTGCGAATGTAGGTAACATTATTATTCACACAACAAATGTTACAATAAATTACTGTGGCGTGAGGGTATATAAAATGTGTTATTGAGTAGTATTTAGGAGTTGGCTTTGTTTCTAAGTATGTATTTACTTTTCATTTGAACATAATTGTACGCGTCGGAGATGACGTAGCCTATTAAAACCTAGAGTTTGCCCGCAACGTCGGTCACGTATCTTTCAGTAGTCAGATATAAAATAGTGGCAGTTTGATACCTGGATGGGTGGATTTGTGTATACCTTCCGGAATATAAATTATTGTCAAAACTTGGTAGGAATGAAGGACAGAATCATAAAATACACAGTTCCATCCTTGAATAACGGTCAAGTTATGCACAGTATAAATAATTTTAAATTGATGTGTAGTTCTTTCGTAAGTAATATTGCCAAATACTTCAGTTCTTAAATAAGTTATTTCAAGTCGATTTTATGCTGTACCGCTTCGTTAATTTTCAATATACGGCCCAAAGAGTTGTAAAAAGTGAACTGTAAATTCTGGGTTTCATAATTATTCCGTATATGCTATAATACCGGTGTCGGGCTGGGAATTTACAAAAACCCCACCTGCTGTATTTGAGGAAAGACAGTGTGTTTGCAGCAACGTTTTTTGTTTGTTATATGGTTGAGGTGTTTTGTGGTAGGTACATATATTTCACAATTAACGCTTTGGCGGTTGACGCATTAAAATAAACACATTTTTGATAGCATGCTAGTCACTGCAAAACTGTCAGATACAGCATACCAAACTGTAGTTACACTCAAGGGCTTTTTCCTTTACTATGCGTTCCAGATGACATTTTATTGTGGTTTTGAAATGTTTACAAGAAATGACATACCTAAGTACCTATTTGAGACACGAGGTGTTGTCACATATGTATGTCATGTAATATGATGGTCCAAGAGCTGGCACCAATTTTTGGGCACGTATTTAATTTTGGGCAAGCTAAAAACTCGTCCCATGTATCATACCTGCCAGGTAGAAAGTTCCACCAAAATGATCTGTCTTTTTTAGAATCCTATATTTTAGTTATTATAGTTATAAATAATAACGCTTAGAACGCTCAGAACATATCAATGTCATCGGTCGGACAGTAAAGATCAATCAAGGCTTAGATCAATCAACAACCGGCATATTGATAAATTGGTACCTACGGTAACGAGCCACTTTCATTGATTGTGTCTGATGGTGTGCTATTGGTCTTAATGCATTGAAGTGTCCTAATATTATTGTAAATATAAAACATGATGGGTATAGGCGTATTCTCTCGTTTAGGCTAACTGAAGCATATTTAAATCAAGAATATATATCCATATATTCTTGATTTAAATATGCTTCATCCATCCGGATGAAGAGGGCCATGTACACTTGTCCTGTCCCTGTAGGTAAATCATATCGTCCTTATAAAAAAAAAGGATGTATGGATAGATTTCATTCGGACTTTTTAACGTTGAAGTGTAAATCTTTTTGAGAAAGAAACATTTTTTGCGTGCGAATTTGAGTCGAAGATGTTATTTTGTTTCCTTTCCTTAACAAATGCATTAGGTGTTAGGTTGGTTTGATGACATAGGTGAATGCAACTTCTTTACAAGTGACTCATTAGTATCGTTCTGTGTCATGCAGGAATTCTAGTATAGGTATATTTTTGGCTATAACTTATATTTTTGTTACGAATAGAATTTACAAAAGGGTACACAACACATATTCGATTTTGAAAGAGTAAAAAGTATCAATTGACTGACATTATTGTGATTGCCTGAGTTTTTGTTAGTACCATTACTAATTTAACGTAGTGTAATCGTATATGTACCTAATGGGTATGTCTATTTTTCATATTGCCCCAAAATTAGATAGATAAACATTAGTAGATAATGTAGTTAACACTGGACATTGATTAAAATCCAATTTAACAATGTAGTAAAGGCAGCAACTCAATTTAAATCAATTTTACACCTTGAATTTCCTGTATAGATAGTAGATTGTTTTCTAAAATAAATAATGTGCCTATTACCGTAACATGGATTTACTAAACGTGATACCCAACTCATTATTTACTTCATTTAAAACTACTCACTGGTCTAATGACAAGTTCTAATTATCAATTCTTGTAAATTGTAAATCACCGTTTGCATAGTAATTAGATAACTATATCTGATGTTACACTTGATAAACAAGTAGGTGATAAGTGATGTTGAATAGGTAGGTATTGACCTATATTTGGATTCAACGCGGTATACAATAAATATTTACAATTCCAGAGGACAGCAACTCAGCACAACTCTTAGATAGAATTGAACTTTAAACTCGCATGCGGAAATAGCGTGAAGTAACTAATCTTACGAATGTTAGTGTGTGTAGCTGTGAGAACTTGAACCAGTTCGGCCTTGTGCCGGCAGTTCGGGAGCTGGCAACATTGACATTGCGCCGGCAGCCGCAGTCGCGGGGCGCGCGCCCGCCCGCGCGCTCCTCGCCGCCACTTCACTCACTATCGCACCACCACTCAGCAACAGCGCCCACTTACCGGCTTGTCATGTTGAACTAGGAGACCTTCAGTCATTTTCTAAAATGTGATAAAACCGCCGTTCCTCCTGCGGCGAAGGCTGACATCTGTAACGAGAGGCCACCGAGGTCATGAGATGCGTTTACTGGCACACCAATTCGTTACGGCACTCCGTTGAGCGCGGTGCGGAATAGTGCTCACTTGTGCTGCGTAGATCGTAGACACAGATGCATGAAGGCGGTGTGTGTGGCCGAGCGGGAAGTCAAACTCGCGGCATGTCTGACAAGAGGGCGCGGGCGAGGTTTGTTTATCACTGAACCGTTCAATGGGTCGGAGACTGCGGGCGGGAAGGAGGTAGAGAGGCGGCGTGACGGTGACGTTTGGCGCGCTGCGGGCGCGCACGCGCCGCCCGCGCCCGCGCCCGCGCGCCTCGCTTGACGTGTGCCAGCTGTCGATACGTTCCATTTTACGCCGTCACCATCTTAATATACTCTAACGATGTTTGTCAAAATTAAACAATACTAAAACTCAGTTCACATTTTCCTGAAAATAGAAAATACGTCATGTTACATTAATTCTAACGTGGAAATGCTACGCCAGGAAAGTTGTTGTGCACTACGTAGCACACGCTACGTAAGCGCTACGTCACCTGCAGGGCATTCGTAGCGCCTGCTTTGTAGTTGGTAATAAGCAGTTGCAATAATTGGATATTGCTCTACAGCGGATAGCAGGATACATACATCAAAATGTATGAAAACAATGCATCGATTATGCTTGACTATTGTTATAACATTTAACAACAATGAACAATTATATTAAAAACTAGCTGTGCCAGCGGTGTCACCCGCGTTTATGGTTAATATTATAAAGACTATTTCCGTCATACATGATTTCTATGTAACTTTAACCATTAAGGCTGCACACGCGACGAAAGCTTAAAAAATGGAGTAACTTCTCCCGTTTTCCCAACATTTCCCTTCACTACTCTGCTCCTATTGATTGTAGCGTGATGAAAAGTATACTATAACCTGTCCAGGAGTATGAAGAATAATTGTACCAAGTTTCGTTAAAATCCGTCGAGTAGTTTTGGTTTCTATAAGGAACATACAGACAGACAGACAGACAGACAGACAGACAGACAGACAGACAGACAGACAGACAGACAGACAGACAGACAGACAGACAGACAGACAGACAGACAGACAGACAGACAGACAGACAGACAGACAGACAGACAGACAGACAGACAGACAGACAGACAGACAGACAGACAGACAGACAGACAGACAGACAGACAGACAGACAGACAGACAGACAGACAGACAGACAGACAGACAGACAGACAGACAGACAGACAGACAGACAGACAGACAGACAGACAGACAGACAGACAGACAGACAGACAGACAGACAGACAGACAGACAGACAGACAGACAGACAGACAGACAGACAGACAGACAGACAGACAGACAGACAAAAATTTTACTGATTGCATTTTTGGCATCAGTATCAATCACTAATCACCCTCTGATAGTTATTTTGAAAATATATTTCATGTACAGAATTGACCTCTCTACAGATTTATTATAAGTATAGATTACGGTGTAAATATAAATCAGTGTCTGTACTACAGACGTATTGGGAATGTTTTATTCTCTTTGTTTTATGTAATAGGCTAACTGACGCACAGAGGGGCAAAATACCCTCATATGTGGCAGAAAATCCGAATAATAAAATTCGATATTGAACTACCCACAATGGGCTTCTAATAAATCATGGACCAATGCTTCATTTGACACTATCAAAGTGACTGATAACTTACACGCATTCCTATTATAATTAACGTTCGTGGCAAGTTGTCACAGTGCTACTGATTATAAATTAAATTACATTTATTTTAGTTGTGTTGTAGTGGTATTATTATAGAAAATTAGTTTAATTAAACGATGGAACCTTCAAGTTCAGGTATGTCGCAATATTTTAGCATTATTAAATTCGGTATTAGGGTACAGTAAACATATATAACCAAGGTATAAATATATTATATTACGATTTTCACTAAATTAAAAAACATCTAAGGTTTTATTTATGTTCTCCAGTGAATTCAAGTTGATTTTTTTTGTGTAAATAACCCATGCAATATCTGCATCGCGAAAGTGAAGTAAAAATTTGCTACTTTCTGCTACTTACCTACATTATAGCGATTTTTGTACTTTAACTGTTTAATTGCCATAATGAAAAATTAATAATTTTGTTCTAGGAACGAGTTCAAATACAATATTTATTTCAAGAAATGAACTCGTTAACATAATGCGATGCTCGGGAGAAGAAAGTTTTGATAAAAAATTTAAGTTTTTGATTTCATTATAGTTAAAATTTATTTAATATATCACTCTATACGTACATCTTTATATATAATTTTGCTGTACGTGTGTATGTCATTGAACTCCTCCTAAACGGCTTGACCGATTTAAATGAATTTTTCTGTATGCGTTTGAGTGACGCCCTGGATGGTTTAGATTCACAAATCAGCCCGGCATATGGCGCTGCAAACACGGGGCGGTACGAAGTTTGCCGGGACCGCTAGTATACATATATAATATAAACATTTTAATATAACTCTCTTGGTCATATTTAGTATTCACAAAAGCAATTATACTGGAAAACATATTTAATGCCAACAAAAAGGGTATCTTGCCCCAGTGTGTGACGTCTAGATTCATGAATACGTTGTTTTTATAATAATGAAGTCTTCCTCGTTTTGATTTGACATAAACATGATTTTCACTACTATACCAAATCAGGATATATAGATTGTTAGATCACCTGGCAGGTAGGAAGTCCTACCAAAATTATCTGTCTTTTAAAAATTTTTTGTTATAAATAATACCTTAATAAAATTTCAAGTTGTCTGAAATTCTTTTTTATATTTTTTTGCAAAATATATTTGACTAAATCGTGTGGCCCTTTTTAACTTATTTAAGCATTATACTATAACATATAAAAATTTAATATTGCCTTAAACTAAACATATTAAAAAATATATAAGTATATTCATATTTAAAAATTTAGGCCGGGGTTGATTTAGGCCCGCTGCTCACAATGGCCTCATCCCTCCTCCTGGCGGAGACCGGCGGAATGGCTAGGCGCTCCTGGTCATTCCCGTCAGGTCCTCTTGAAGGGGACAAATAAGGCCTGCCGCGTAGGGCGGGCGGACGCCGGCGGCCTTATAGGTAGTTCAAGGTTGATCCAGATTCCCTCAGCGTCGGCACCTAAGGCGATGCAGGAACGCCGGGGGGTTTAGTGGGTATACCCCGGCCACTCCATCTCGGTTGGAGAGGGGTCCTTCTATGTAAAGGGCCCTGGAAGTCCCACACACCACGCCGTTACCCCCAAATGGCGTGAGGTGCGTATGGCATTCCCCTCGAGAAAAAAAAGGCCCGCTGCTCACCAGCCAGGTTTGCAGTTCCGTGTTGGGGCATAATAGGAGAGGTATGAGACAAGTTTTCAGCTGGGCTTAAATACCTACCCAATAATTGGAGCCAGCTCTCGGACCACTAGTAACAGATTTCTAGCGTGGTCTATATGTTAGCAATCCTATAAAATCAAAGGATCGATTCCCGCCTGGAGATGAATTAATTTTCTGTGTAAATCGTTTCTTTACTACTGGCATTGTATGGAATGTGTTTAGCAGCACTTGGTATGTAGTTGACTCAAGTTTAAGCTTGGTTTGGCCTGTGATGTCACTGACAGACTCTTGGAGCTGATAAATGGCCAGTGCTTATCTTTCGTAGACTGGCTCGATGACGCATTCAGTAGTGACCCTGCCACATGCACCAAGAGTTGTGGGTTCGATCCCCACCCAGGACAAACATTCGTATAATGAATACTTGTGTTTGTTCTGTGTCTGGGTGTTAATATCTAATTTTTAAGTATACATTTGTAATACCACTGTTGGTTCTGATATCTGTAACACAAGTGCTTAAGCTACTTACCTCGGAATAAGATCAATGTATGTAAGTGTAGGTAAGCAGTTATTTTTATCATACTGACTAACTACTAAATGAACTAATCGACTGATTCATCATCAACATCTATTTAAATCCGCTGTAGGTTTTTAGCTTTGACAGTCTTCAGAACTTGATTTTACGTAAAACGAACAGATAACCGCATGAAAAGTAACTACATACATTCAAAGTACCACGCTTAAAATTCCCGAAGGGGTAGGCAGAGTCAAAGGAGCAGTAAGCCCTTTTAACCATATTGAGCCAAAAATAAAACTGGGCTCGGTAAGATAGGAAATTGTGAAAAAGTAGTGACAAGTTTTTAGCTGGACGCCTACACAGTCATATACTTACCCAAAACCCGATATAACATTAGTCGCCTTTTACGATATGCTAAGCAAGAAATACAGTTGGCACATTCTACGTATTACGTATTTAAGTAGGTACATATGTCTATCCGTTCACTT
Organism: Glyphodes perspectalis; assembly: GCA_951394215.1. Lineage (NCBI taxonomy): Eukaryota > Metazoa > Arthropoda > Insecta > Lepidoptera > Crambidae > Glyphodes > Glyphodes perspectalis. The sequence goes on from OX596215.1 coordinate 4,686,434, forward strand.
AGTATCGATAGTACAAGCTTAAACGCTTAGTTTGGAACACAGACAACAGGTTTGAAACTAGGGAATTGTTGTGTCAGTCTGGAAGATTCTTTTTAAATCCCAGATCTTGTAAAGTAACTTTTCTTACTGTTTCAAATTAAAAATTATAATTGTATTAGACTTTTGGCATAACATAATAAAAATAAATAAAATAATAAATTCTCCAGACTGACACACTAATTCCCTAGTTCCAAACTAAGCTTATGTTTGTGCTATGGATACTAGGTGAACGGATAAACACACTAAAATACGTTTTACACATCCATGGCTCATGTACAAATGTCCATGTTCATCATACGAAACATGCTCCTGGCGGGATTCGAACCCGCGACACTCGGTTTCGTGGCCAGGGTCTCTGACCACTCGATCAACGGGCCAGTCAAATAATATGGGTGTTGATTTCTTATGCTACTTAAAAAAAAATATTCCTTAACTTACTCATAATTTTATTACACCCATTACATAGTTCTTCTTGATAATCCTTTGAAACAAGATGGTATAATATTATCCTCAAATCATGTATCGAGCCGAAATCTAGTCTTTTTAATTTATTGATTAGGTTTGTAGATACACACCTAATTAAAAAATAGTGGTATTCAACATCATTGTTGATTAAATCATGATACTTATCTGAGATAGCTGATGCCAGTTACAGTGTGACGTACGCAGCTCTATAAATAGATACAAATACGATATAATTACTTAAGAAATATTTTCCATATGGCCTTTTAAATAGCTGTAACAGACTTACTCCTTCGTATTAGGCTTAAGCCTTTATACGTAAAAAATATTCATACAGACATACATAAAATAATAAGCAGCAATTTTTGCAACTGGAATCTGAGTCGAGCTCTAAAACAATTCATCTTTGCTTGGTCAACAGCCCGCAAAGTTGAATATTCCCCTGTTATATTCCCCATATGAGGTGTATGTTCTTACCATTGAGTTCCCACCGTTCGTTTTATTTCAACCATTTCAGTTTGATGATCTTCCCAAGCGGAGTAGGCAGATAGAACCGAACGCCATATGGCACGATCCTTATACACCACACTCGCCGATGCACAACTTTTATTAGAAGAAATGGAGTAAGTATGTACATCTGATTTCAAAGGAGGTAAATAATACGTACTTACCAAAAAAAGAGTATAATTTATTTAATATTTTTACTTTTATACTTTTCGGTTATGGTAATGGGTTTGTACCGTACATGACTGGCACTAGTATAGTAAACTCTATTTTACAGTTTGGTTGGTAACCCTAGTCACAGGGGACATGACCGCCCCCAAATTCGTACACGTCAAATTAAAAAATCTTCTAAAAATTTTCAAAATAAGAAAAGCAATTTTTGCCCCTAGCCGCAATACATTTTATGTCCTCTATTTTATTTTCTACAATCGATTACACTTATCTACAATCTATTTTTGTATCTACAATCGAAGTTTGTGACGGTGATCTCTCAAGTATAAAGACTTTGCTGAAAATTCTGGCAATCTTCCTAAAAGCGATGCGACATCAGAAAGGTAATTTTCTATGCTAAGCCGTGTAAAATTTTGAGCAAACATGTTAGAAGATGTTAGTTTTTTTTTAATATTCATCTAGAGATAGCCCCAGACGCCTCAAGTATCATCAACAGATTTGCCAACAAAAATAGCAGACTTCCATTTGTTGTATAATGTGGACAATAAAGTTGTGTATTGTGCATTAAAATCTAATTTACTCGACATACTTGTAATATTATTAGTGACCCTCTTCAAAATTTCAGACTGCGACTGCGCCTAATGGTATGTATGTATTAAAACCATGCAAAGAGATAGATGGATTCCAAGCAGCAGTAAAACATTTAATAATTTTTATTTGCTACAAATTAGATTGGTTTTTAAGGTAAACTATGTAAAACTTGTGAAAAGTGGCTAGCTTGTTGTCTACACAATTTATTACATACCCAAAACCATGTAAACTATTAGATGCCTTTACGTTTAGTTTGGAAGGGCAGTTCATTTATCACCAACATGGGACGTGGATTTACGTCAGTATATATAATATATTTTAAAACTATCAGAATAGATTAGGTTATTTTATTTGCATAATGACCATACCTATACACTCAGATAGCCTTTTGTTCTGTAATCTGAGCCTATACATAATATCTATATTTATAGAGAAGTATTCCAAATATTAGTTAAAATCTTAACAATATAATAATAATTTGTCCCATGTTGGTCAGGGACTTTAAAAGAATGTGCCAACTGTGTTTCTTGCCTAGCATGTCGTGAAAGGCGGCTAATGGGATATGGGGTTTTGGGTGTGATTGTGTAGGCGACGAGCTAGACACTTGTCACTACTTTTTCAAAATTTTCCATCTAACCCAGCCTATTATCCCACGTTGGTCTGGGACTTAAAAATAATGTGTCATCTGTGGTTCTTGCCTAGCATGTCGTAGAAGAGGACTAATGGTGTATCGGGTTTTGGGTATGTGATTGTGTGGGCGACAGGCTAGCCACTTGTCACCACTTTTCATAATTTACCATCTAACCCAGCCCAGTTTTGTTTCCGGCTGAATATGGTTAAAGGGCCCTGCTGCCTCTTTGACTCTGCCTACCCCTTCGGGGAAGCATGGGCGTGATGTTATGTATGTATGTATCTTAACAATTAGCGGATCTTTCCACCCTTTACTTAAGACATCAAAGTCGGTTTTGATTCGATTATTATCATTATTAATTCTTGGTGTTGTGTTTACTATGGATTAATTAGCAATAACCATCATTGTGACGTATATTTGCGCTGATTAAATCAGGACCTAACTGTAAATTATCCGATAAGATTACATTAGATAACATTGGTAAGTATCAATTTAAAAATCTTGGCTTTGTCTTTTTTCTGATACAATCAAGAGATTTCTAGTTTTTTTTTTAATTTACATACCTACCTACGTGTGTAATTTCAGTTTTGTAAATCAATATAATTCTGAGAAAAATACAATTGTGACAACATAATGCGAACAAAGCAATATCTGCAACAAAGGCAGTGGAGTAGTGGTTATACCTTTACATAAGGTAAACTAGGCATATGCCTGGAGGTGCCAGATTGCAAAGGGCGCTCTCGTGATTTTGTTTTTGTAAGTAAATGGGTCACTTGGAAATATATACATTTTGTCGAACTTCCTAATGCACTCGGTGCTACTCAGCAATAGAAGTTGGAAAAAGTAATAACTGTACAAAACAATAATCCGCTAATTGCAATGGTAGATGGGAGTCGACCATCTCGATGGCGGTAAAAAGCCATTGACACATAATCCGTAGGTAATTAAAAAGCACAAAAGGCCTTTTAAATGAAACTTTAAGGACGAAAAAATGTTATGGACGATGACACCACACACGTATACTACTCGTAATATCCTTCCTAGACATAATTCCTCAAAAGTAACACATTATTTAAGAACCTAAACCATAAATCGATTCTAACTTCTTGCGCATTCTGTTATTTAATTGCTTTGAAAACACTTTTAATATCGTGAAACGAGATAATTAGATCACACAAGTATAAGTATATATATTATATTTATGTATCCGAATATATTCATATTTATTCCACATAAATATAATCGGATATGTGAAAAATTCAGACGTATGCCCAGATTTGAACCATCACCCCTCTTTCCTTTCCCCTTAGGAGTGAAGCGCTAGGCTTTAAAATGACTATACCTAACTAGATAACAGCACAGAAATTCTGCACTCAACTACATATGTACATTTTAATAAGTTATTAATTAGACAAAAATACTTTAGCAAAAAACTAATAGGTGCAACTTTAAGCGTATTCATCACATGATTCTGCATGAGAGGGGGGGGGGGGCTCCCATCTTCTTTTCGTCGCTAATATAAATCAAAAAAATGTGGCTCGTCGATAAGGTATCTACTAATTTCTAGATTATATTATCGTAGGGATACCTATTAGATAATTAGGTACGTATTGTAAAATTTATTGTGCTTAGTTTGTGTGTAGGTTAGCAACTAAATTTATCGAATTTATAACAAGCGACATCAATCGTATTCAAATAAAGACAAAAAAATACACAAGGTTGTTCTTTTGCGAAAAAGAAGTTCAGGAATAGTAAATTTAATGTCTAGTAGTGTCAGTTGAAAGGCAACTGATTTACATGCCTTATGGACAAGGTATTAGGTAGGCTAGGTAGCCTAAATACCAACTGGGTCGGGGCCTAGAACTATAAATTGGTCACAGTTGGTCAAAACTCGTAAATACAAAAATAAGTATATTACCAGATTCACGAGAAAAGTCTTAAGTCACAAAATGAGCTAAGTACCTACATAAAGGACATACTTTATTTCATCTATGGAGTCCTGCTTACTTCCATCTGTCTTTAAAATACATACCTATATTTACTTCAGGTATAATTATTTTCTTACATTAAGGAACGTTTCTATTTGTGCATTTATTTTATCGTATATAGTTATCATGTTATCAATCATGTCCAAGAATTAGATTTTACGCAATGATAAATGTATTTTTTTACAAATATTCGATTAAAATCTCATCAGACGTAAATTTCCTAGATATTTGTTTGTAGGACTGGCTCGTTGGTCGAGTGGTCAGAGACCCTGGCCACGAAACCGAGAGTCGCGGATTCGAATCTCGCCAGGGGCAAATGTTTCCTGTAATGAACATGGACATTTGTACTCGAGTCATAGATGTTTATAAACATACCTATTTATTTAAGTATATCTATCAGTTTACCTAATATCCACAGCACAAGCGTACATGCTTAGTTTAGAACTAGGGAACTAGTGTGTTAGTCTGGAGAATTAATTTATTTTATTATTTCGTTTTATAAACATGTTGAATATAAAGTTTATAGTTCAACACAATTCAATCGTAAGTCTGGATTCTAGTCTAGGGAAACGGTATAAGACTAAAGAAGTCAGAGTAGTTAGGGACTTATCTCTAGCTCCTCGGTCAACCAGCCTGTCTCTGTAGCGATCTTTGGTTCCGTACCCAGCTATTGCGGGTCCAATTATACTAGGTGTAAATGTATTGCATGTTCATGGTCATGTCTATTCGAGTCATGGACGTTCATAAATGTATTTAAGTATGTCTATCGTTTGGCCCAGTCACTAGTGTCCATACTACAAGGATAAAAGCTGATTTCCAGCTAGAGAGTTGCGCATGAGCATTAGAGTCCGACCGAAACTGGTTTTCCGGCCGAAACCGAAATTTCGGCCATGGCTTCAGTTTCGGCCGAAATCGAAACCGAAACTCACGTGGTCAAGTATAATATTCCTTAAAATACTGAAATATGGTGAATTTTACGCATTATTCTGCATTAATTAGGACATAAAATGGAAACACGGTATATTAAGTTTGTTGTAATCATTTATTCTACCCTTTCACGCTCAATGGAAATATTTTTCCTATCCTTGAAATTCGTAATCAATTACTCAAATATCACTTGAATCATATTTCTAACACCGTATTATTGAAAAGTTTTTAAACTTATAATAACAAAGTAACAGTGTTTTATCATGCGATTCATGTAATTCGGTGAGTACAATTTCATATAATAGTAAGGCAAATTGAATTTGACATTATTGTACTAATACCTAATAATGTCAAATTATCTCAAGGGAAATATTTTTCCCTATGGTCCATAACTGGTATATTTTATACTAGAGTTATCGTAATCTTATATAATTCGCTATTTCCTTGTATTTTTATTATATTTACAGAGCGGTGGTAGCTCAATGGTAAGGACACGCGCCCCTGGATTTTTCAAATCTATGTACGTATTATACCACTAGCTCGACGGTGAGGGAAAACATCGTGATAAATTAATTACATTAATTAACATTCCATGTAATTGACATAAATAATTATATTAAATTTAAATTTTATCTGACAAGAGATAAATACTATCTTAAAAAATATTATAAAAGACAAATAGCTGAGTCGCTATCATATTTTTTTAAATCTTCAGCCAATAATTTGGCTACCTCCACTGCTTTTATTGAGCAGACATGCAGTAAACAGACTTTGGAATTTGTTCCAAATAATTTAAATGTCAACATAAGACAATAGAGGATATCTCTAGCTTGTATAAATCAATGACAAAAGAAAAGTCCAATATTATAAATATCATACATCAAAATATTCAGGGCTTTTCCGGCAAAGAATTAGAAATTGAACTGTGTCTCAATCAGATGAATATACATGTATTATGCTTAACAGAACATTGGTTGAGACAAAGTGAACTTATGTTTAATATTGACAACTATACAGTCGTTAGTTCGTTCACAAGAAAGTCGGCTATCAGAGGCGGGTCATTGATATTATTAAATAATTTATTAAAATGTAAGGAACGTAAAGATATAGTCGCACTTTCAATTGAACGAGTTATTGAACTGTCATGTGCAGAGCTCGAGCAGTTTATTATTGATTGTGTTTACAGGCCCCCTTCAGGGAATTACCACACTTTTGAGTCCACCATGGAAGAGGTATTGAAAAAAATTTGTAACTGTAATAAAAGAATTGTTGTTTGCGGAGACTTTAATATTAATCTTTTAGAAAAGTCACAAATGTCTTTAATGTTTTTAAATTTATTTCGAACATTTAATTTACAGGAATTATTTAATGAACCTACTAGGATTACTCCTACGACAGCAACTTGTATTGATAATATTTTTTGTAATTGTGATGTAATTGACAAAACAATATTAAATTTTATAAATTCAGATCATAGTGGACAAACTGTTGTAATGGAACACCGTCAAGCCACCCCTTCATCTACTTTTATGTGCAGGCCGATTACAGCGTACCGCGTGGATAGATTTAGAGAGAATGTAGGAAATAAAGTCGCATTATTACAATTTGAAAATAAGGATATGAATGATTCATATAAGCTTTTATTTAACGTTATTGAAAAGGAATTTGAGAGCATTTTTACCAAAAAAAAAATTACTATAGATAATTCTAAAAGTAAATTCAGTGACTGGGCCACAAAAGGCATTTACATAAGTAGACGCCGATTATTCGAGCTATATGATATTAAGGCTCATTCGAAAGATCTTGAAGTAATTGAGTATGTCAGGAATTATTCTAAATTGTTTAAGAAAATTTGTTCAGTTGCTAAATCTAACTATCTTAGGCACAAGATTGCGAGTTCTAATAATAAAATTAAAGCAACATGGACTGTTATAAATAAAGAGACTTGTAAAAATAAAACACATACTCACAAGTTCTCTTTAAAAGTTGATAGTAAATATGTTAATTCTGATGATGAAGTTGCAAATGCTTTCGAATCATACTTTTCCAATATCCCAATTGCAACAACCCGCTCACTAAATTCTAGCCCACATGTTGCTCATTCCATTCTCGAAACATATGTGGGCGAATGTGCCTCTCCATTTAACTTTTACCACATCAACGACATTACAGTTTTGAAAACATTTAAAGACCTGCAACTTAAGAAGTCTGAAGATTTATGGGGAATCTCAATAGACATTCTAAAATACATAATACAATCTATTGCCCCATCTTTAGCGAATATATTTAATAAATGTATTGACGTTGGACAGTTTCCAAATCTAATGAAGTATAGTAAAGTAATTCCATTGTTTAAGTCAGGTGATAAAAGTGACCCGTCTAACTATAGACCTATTTCTATTTTACCAGCCCTAAGTAAGATTTTTGAAAAGATAATATTTAATCAGCTACTTCGTCACTTTACACTCAATAAATTATTGCATAATAAACAATATGGATTCACTAAGGGCAAATCCACAACTGACGCTGGAGTGGCACTTATGAAACATGTGATTGAGGCTTGGGAGAGCAAAAAGGATGCTATCGGTATTTTCTGCGATTTATCGAAGGCGTTTGATTGCGTTGAGCACCAGACCTTATTGATGAAGCTAAAGCATTATGGTGTTTCAACGAATTCACTTAGTCTTATGAAGTCATATTTAGTTGACAGACTTCAAATAATTAACATTAATGGAGCTAATTCTTCTGGCGCCCCACTATCCATGGGAGTGCCCCAGGGCTCGATATTGGGACCTCTGCTCTTCCTAATTTATATAAATGACCTTCCTTATTACACAAATAACATATGTGAGACAGTATTATTTGCAGATGATACTTCATTAATTTTTAAAATTGATAGAACCAAAGAAAATTTTGACGACGTGAATAATGCTCTCTCAGAAGTTCTAAAATGGTTTACAGTCAATAATTTATTACTTAATGCTAAAAAAACCAAATGTTTGAAATTTTCATTACCCAACGTAAGGCAGGTGAGCCCGAGCATTATAGTAAATAATGAAGCAATTGAAGTTGTCAATTCTACTGTATTTCTCGGGATCACCTTGGATTCAAAATTGCAATGGGCTCCTCATATTGCGGCCCTGGCAGGGAGACTTAGCTCTGCGGCATATGCAGTCAGGAAAATAAAATACTTAACTGATGTTGAAACGGCAAGATTGGTATATTTCAGTTATTTTCATAGTGTAATGTCATATGGTCTGCTGCTGTGGGGTTCTGCGGCCAATATTAAGACTATTTTCATTTTGCAGAAGAGGGCCGTCAGAGCCATATACGGCCTCAGACCATGTGATTCACTCAGAGAACTGTTTAAAGAAATCAATATTTTAACACTAGCGTCACAATACATTTTAGATTGTATCATGTATGTTTACAAGAACATTCAGATATTCCCAAAAAAATCAGATACTCATTCTTTTAATACTAGAAATAGACACAGACTTGCTGTTCCAAATCACAGACTTAATAAGAGTGGTAATTCTTTCATTGGGTTAAGTATAAAAATATTTAATATGTTACCTCAAAATCTCATTGATTTACCTGTACATAAGTTTAAATTATATGTTAAAAATTGTTTGATTAAAAAGGGCTACTACAAGATAGAAGACTATTTAAATGATAAGAATATATGGTTAGACCCAGAATAGGCTGTTCGCCTGCACTGTAAATTTACATTCACGTATAAATTGTAATAATGGACTTGGCATTTTAAAAGAGTACCTATCGAGTTTCTTGCCGGTTTCTTCTCGGTAGAATCTACTTATGAACCGGTAGATATTGATCTTATTCTGACGATTTATAAGTGCTTTTTTTAAGCCTACGTAAATAAAGACAATTTCATTTCATTTCATTTCATTAAAACCTGCAAATTCAAACAACTTTGCATTTGTAGGTACCCACCCACAATCCAAAAATTTTCTGGATCCCCTATCTTAGGGTTACGAAGGTCAGATCGATAATCGCTTCAATGTAGTTACCAGACTCGCTAAATCCTGGATCATGGTCTAAGCAGGCCCCGTATAAGCACAGGACATAACGCTAGGAAGATGAAGATGATGAACTCTTTTCCCAGAAATGTTTCGAAGAGGTTGTAGAGAATTCTACTTTTAAGATGAAGAAATATTGCAGTTGCAGATGGCAGATAACAGCGATGGAGATGACGACCTTCAGCTAGATGATAGCTGTCTACCGGTCTTCGGGCTTCGCGTAGGGCGACGCCCGGAGCAGCCAAATAAATCATATACAAGTGATATAACTTCGCAAGGCCGAAGGCGGAGCGCCGCGTGGGGTGAAGCCCGGTGCGGCTAAACAAGTTATGTCAACCAAGCAATGGAATTTCGCGAAGCCGCAGGCCGAGATGCTTATCGCGAGGCTGAAGGCGGAGTACCGCGTAGGACGAAGCCTGGAGTGTCTGCCACAGCTTCGCAGAACTGGCGTGTGCGCCAAAAGCTAGTTATTGTATATAATTCTACAATATTCCCCCTATTTTTAGTGAAATATTTCGAAAAAAGCAGTAAATTAAATACTTGTAACATTAACCTGCTCTTTACTTTGCCCTTATTGCCCACAGAGAAAAATATTACCCATGATATTATAAAAAAACTGTAAGCCCTGCTTTTTTTTATTGATAATATTTAATTATTTTACGCCCAAAATAGCAAAAAAAAATTGTTGCATACTTATATTTAGTCTTGGATATCTTGTAGTCATATAATATAAAAAAATATTAATAACATGTTCCATGTTGGTCGGAGACTTAAAAAAGAATGTGCCAACTGTGTTTCTTGCCTAGCATGTCGTAAAAGGCCACTAATGGTATATGGGATTTTGGGTATGTCATTCTAAAGGCGACGAGCTAGCCACTTGTCATTACTTTTTCACAATTTTCCATCTAACCCAGCCCATTGTCCCGTGTTGATCTGGGACTTAAAAAGAATGTGCCATCTGTGGTTCTTGCCTAGCATGTCGTAGAAGACGACTAATGGTGTATCAGGTATGTGATTGTGTGGGCGACATGTTGGCCACTTGTAACCACTTTTTCACAATTTTCCATTTAACTGCCTAGTTTTGTTTCTGGTTGAATGTCGTTAAAGAGGCCTGCTGCCTCTTTGATTCTGCCTACTACTTTGGGTATTATGGGCGTAATGTTATGTATATATTAATAATATTTTTATTATTCTTTCATGTCCCATGTTGGTCGGGGACTAAAAAAGAATGTGCCAACTGTGTCTCTTGCCTAGCATGTCGTAAAAGGCGACTAATGGTATATGGGGTTTTGGGTATGTGATTGTGTAGGCGACGAGCTAGCCACCACCTTTTCACAATTTTCCATTTAACCCAGCCCAATTTTTTTTTTGGCTGAATGTGGTTTAAAGGGCCTGCTTTATTTTGATTGATTTTGCCTACACCTTCGTGAATTATGGGCGTAATGTTATGTATGTATATAATTTTTTTTAAGTTAATTTCTCATAGCAAAATGTTTATCAATTATCAATAATCAAATCACTAATTCTTACTGTTTTATTAAATACTAAGTATTGTATTTGTACTTAGTAGAATCATCAATCTCTTATACCTGTTCAATAAAAATAATAATTACTAAAATTACTATTACACTCTCAGTTCCAGTCTCAACAAAGATAATCAAATCACACGCTTAGAATTAACAAAGGTACCTAGATCACAATTAGTAGGACTGTCATACAGACATTTAGAATTAAGAAACTCACTACTGAACTACAGTAAACATTTATATTGAAAACAGTTATAAAATCAAATAAAAAACACAGGGCCGCCAGTGTCCGCCAAAGCGTTGCCGCGAGAAACGAAGTTAGGCGAGCGTGCACGACAACTTCCGAAATCAGTTTCGGTTTCGGCAAAAGTTTCGGCCAATTTTGGCCGAAACCGAAACTTTCGCCGAAACTTGATTTTTGGCCGAAACTCGGACGAAACCGAAACCGAAACCGAAAGTTCGGTCGGACACTAATGAGCATCCTTAAATAAACGTAACGTCGGCGTGGCGGTCACGACTAGAGGTGGGGAGATGCGACGGGACAGGAGTACGTTGCGCAGCGGTCATGGTCTCAGAGGACTCGCCGACTGTCTCATCCCTAATGCATGGTTTTATGTTTTATTTGATACAAAATCCAGCCACAATTCAATTCAATTCAATTCTTTATTCAGTTTTGAGTAGGAGCGGTGGTAGCTCAATGGTAAGGACACGCGCCTATTAACCGAGGAGTGCGGGTTCAAACCCCGGCATGTACCTCTAGATTTTAAAAAATCTATGTACATATTTATACCACTAGCTCGACGGTGAGGGAAAACATCATGATGAAACCTACAAATTCAAACAACTTTGAATTTGTAACCATGATCCAAAAATTGTCTGGTTCCCCTATCTTAGGGTTACGAAGGTCAGATCGGCAGTCGCTTCAATGTAATTACCAGACTCGCTAAATCCTGGATCATGGTCTAAGCGGACCCTGTCTAAGCACGGGACATAACGCTAGGAAGATGATGATTCAGTTTTGAGTAATTTTACAACTCATTTGGTATTAGTGAGTGTATTCTTGGTGTGTATTGGTTTTGTACTTGAAAGTTGTCAAAATACACATTCAATTACAACGCTATACGACGAGCGACACGTGTTCAAGACGATCATATGGGCGTATATATATTATTTGAAGGGGAATGCTCACTTAAACCCTCAGTTATACGATAGAAAATATCGTAAAATATTGCCATGCAAGCGCCTTGCATGGCAACGGGTAAGCATTTACCACGAGCCTCGTGCTGGCTCGTGTCGTCACTGCCAGGCGCAGCTGTGACGTCACATTACATTATGGGGCATGGACCTGTGTGTCTTCTACACTTCGCTGCATTTGGCTATGTAGTCATGACTTTATTATGATAAATTAGTTGTCATATTAAATATGACGAATTAAAATACAATCAATTTTAAATACACGTGTCGGTAAATTGACTGTAAACATGTTTAAGTCGCATTTCAGTCATGTAATTTATAATTGATTGGGGGATTAAATCACATATTTATTAATATTTAAAATCGACATAATAATAAAATAGATTAAATTTGTATTTTTTTTTATATTTGTGCAAATTGCAGGTCCTAGTTTTCATAATATTTTAATATCATTTGATGTTTATCAATGAATCATAGATCATGCATGACATATAATGTTTTCCAGGAACAGTACAAATGCAAGTCTAGGTGTACGATAAAAGTTACTCTTACTGAACTATTAATAATTTTAATACGTATCGGGCCTGTTATTAGAATACAAGCGGCCCACTTCCGACTTCGTCCGGGTATATGGTAACAGCTTGCTGCATAGCATCATCAAAGAGGCACTTAAATTTTTCGGGGTGCCGATCTACTTACAGCGGCTGATATTTACTATCCCGAAGGGCGAATGGTTATTTTCATAAGTAGGCGACGAGAAATTATTCGGCGACATGATTTGTGGGGTGCCTCAAGGTTCCGTCCATTGGCCCCTTTTATGGAATCTAGGATACGACTGGGTCCTCCGTGGCACTCTCCTTAGGGGAATGCGTGTACTATGTTACGCGGATGACACCCTAGTCGTATCCAGAAGACAGACGTTTCCGGAAGTTGCTTGATTGGTAGAAGTGGGAACCGCCCTGGTCGTTGGTTGGATCTAGGCGCTTGGTCTTTAAGTCGCACTGCACAAAACACAGGCACTTCTATTTCATGGACCCCGAAAAGGCCCGCCTCCTGAAGCTCATATCAAGCTAGAGGGAGTGCGTATCCCAGTAAAGGCCCTGATGAAGTATCTGGGAACTAATCCTTGACGGCCGGTGGATTTTCACCTATTGTTTTAGCGCATTAGCCCCCTGAATGATAGCTGCTGCAACAGGTCTCTCCTGGCTCTACACTATGGTTGTCACAATCATGGCCCTAAATGGGACACCTGTCTGGGCAGACGCTCTCACTGTTATTACTAAATTCAAAATTCAAATTCAAAAATTATTTATGTAGACATTATAAAATAGCACTTATAAATCGTCAATTTTACAAAATCCTTAGAGCAATGTGAATCTACCACCGGTTCGGAATGCTGATTCTTCCGAGAAGAAACCGGCAAGAAACTCGGTAGTTACTCTTTTCAGTGTCAAAATATACATGAGTAATATACACTTTTTTTAAGTTCTAAACCAAATCATACAATCAATGATTGTGGGAGATGACATAATAAACTAAGCGGGTGGTAGTCCTAAGAACGATTAGAGCCTGCCGAACTTTTTTTTTTGGGTGTGTCTGTCTGTGTGTGTCTGTTTCTTAGCCGGTGCTCCGCCGTGGGACCTGGATGCCGCATTACTAGCCGAAGTATACCACTTCCAAGCGGAAAAAATGGCTAATGGAGAACTTCCAGCTACTGAAGAAATTGGTCGCATTAGACGTCAATCTCAAGCGAATTTAATGCGCAAATTGGACGAAGGACTCCTTGACGCTATTTATGGCCGCATAACGAGGATGTTTGCCCTGTCCTCGATAGCTGGATAAAACGAAAGTTTTTGATTTTCTCGTTTCGAATATTTCCAAACATAATCTAAAGTATATTTATATTAAAATTAGCTTAAATGTCTTATCATTCAAATAATCTGTTTTAACTTTTATAGCCCAATCACCTAATTTGATCCTAGGATTGTCTTCAGTAATTACTCTTTTAGTAAAAATATCATTATATTGCTCTTTGACTGTATTAAATAATTGTATATATAAGCGGTCAATATTACTATCTGTAAAAGGCATAGCAGCAATTTTATTATGTATAGTTTCTTTAAATTTATCTGTATGAGAAATAGTTATTGGTCTATAAATAATACGCGATGGGGTACGTGCATGATAGTACTCGAACACTGATTTTTCGATCACTTAACAGTTACAGAAAATATTATCTAGGCAAGTATCTGATGTGGAGGTTACTCGAGTGAGTTCAAGAGAAAAGCGGGGAAGATCAAAAGACTTAAATTTAAAATCCTAGTCGAGTTCTGTGAATTATTTTCTAATATGTTAATATTAAAGTCTGCACATACAACTACTTTTTTGTTACATTTACAAACTCTCTCAAGAGCCTCTTCTTCCATTGTGGATTCAAATAAGATGTAGTTGCTAGATGGAAGTACACAGACAATGATGTATTGCTCAAACTCTGCATAGCATAGTTCAATGGTTCGCTCAATAGAAAGCGATGCTATACCTGTACCTACGGTCTTTTGATTTTAATAAATTATGCAGTAATCTGAGTGACTCACTTCTTATAACGGTCTCCCTATTGAACTTATTAAAATTATCAATAATAATCAATAGCTCACTATGTCTTAACCAATATTCAGTGAGACATAAAACATGTATATTAATTTCATTCAGAAACATTCTTTTTTTTTTATTCGCTAGAGTTACCTTCTATTATCTTATGAAATCATCAAATGACTTGGAACGGTTTCCAAATTTGTGGTTATGTGAATCTGACGTTTTTTAGGTACTTTCTTGAAGCCTACATTAGACATTAGACATTTTAGACATTTTGAATAATAGCATACCTGTGTCTTAGCCAATTTGAAATACTTGATTAGCCAAAGTTCAATCGCCGAATGCCGCTTTTACTTGGAATTTACACAATTAATATTTAATCACGTTTAATAATCTTGTTAATCCATCGTACTTATCAAAGTATTTACATGAAATTGCTTACATATCGGCGGACAAAATTTTTTGATCTTACTCTCGAATTGACGCGAATGTAGATGTTTCTTTGTTTCTACTTAAGTTAGTATTAATGGAATTAAATCTCCTGGCGCTCCTCTACTTATAGGAGTGCCCCAGGGCTCTATATTAGGACTATTACTCTTTTTAATCAACATAAATGAACTTCCCTATTATACTGAAGGCATATGTAATACAGTGTTAATTGCGAGGGACACGTCCTTAATACTCTCTCACAAGTTATGCACTGGTTCACTATCAATAATTTACAACTAAATACCCAAAAAACTAAATGTATTAAGTTTACAATGCCTAACGTTCGACAAATTAATGCTAATATAATTATGAATATATATGTCTTCAAAAATTACGTACTTACGACATATCTCTATAAGATCATTGTTTTTATGTGTAGCCTTACATTGAAAATATAATGAAGGTAATGACAAGAATATTAGTAGGCACCCGGAAGAAAAGGGAATTACCATCAATCAGATGGACCGGCTTATATCCGTGATCTGATTACGATAAAAACTGATATCATTTTTATTCTTTACGACTTATCCATGATCGGGTAGATCAATGTCCTTTGCAGAAAAACAAGGTTATTGAAGGCACAAAATACAGGATTCAATGAGATTATTGAACTGGACCCGAGTTTGAAAGTTACTATTTTATTATATGAAAAAAAATATAATTTTAGAATATATAGATATGAAAACCTAAGTAGATACTTATAAACTGAAAAGGGACATATTGAAGCAAATAATTAATCAAATACTATAAGGTGTAGGAGGGGATAGATGTAAATTTGGTATTATTTTCTTTTCCCTTTTTAGTTAATAATGTTTTCTTCTTCATTTTTTTTCATTTTGCCGAAGCCTAGCCCACGGCAATCTCCGTTGTTGACGTTGCCGGGAATTCAGAGGCGCTCGCCAAGACCTCCGTGCTCGTAATCCAGCCTGGTGCAAGCAATTCCGAATGGTCTGAATGCTAACTTGAAGCCCAGAGGCGGCCCGAACTTCTGCTTTTATTTTAGTAACGTTAATTGTTGGGTCACGGGCTGCCAGCAATCTAATATAGCGCTATTGGGCAACAGTCAAAACAGTTGGGCGACCACTGCGGGGTCGGTCAGCTAAATTATACCCATCCCGTGGTACCTCTGCAACGTGGTCACGACATAGGATTGGGATATAGCAACTCTGCGTGCTATTTCTCTCGAGGTGTATCCTTCTTTCCTCAAAGTTACTATTCTTGCTCGTAAAACTTCTAATATTCCACTTGACATTTTTTCAATCATAACTTTCCCTGAAAAAGTATTTTAAATCCGTTAAAATTTACTAAATCAGATCTCTGAATGAGCGTAAGCTTGGACTGAAAGCATTTTTATATGGAAAAACAATAATTGAACTGTTTAATGGTTTTATATTATATTCTAACTTGTATTCAAATATCATCATCTTCCTAGCGTTATGTCCCGTGTTTAGACAGGATCCGCTTAGACCATGATCCAGGATTTAGCGAGTCTGGTAAGTACATTGAAGCGACTGCCTATCTGACCTTCCTAACCCTAAGATAGGGGAACCAGACAATTTTTGGATAATGGTTACAAATCCAAAGTTGTTTGAATTTGTAAGTTTCATCACGATGTTTTCCTTCATCGTTGAGCTAGTGGTATAAATACGTACATAGATTTGAAAAATCCAAAGGTACGTGCCCGGTTTTGAACCCGCACTCCTCGGTTAAGAGGCGCGTGTCCTTACCATTGAGCTACCACCGCTCTAACTCGCACTTGTATTCAAATATAGAGGTCGATTTTTAGGTCTTATCGAACGTCAAAATCAGTTCTCGTTTATATCGACTCCGATATTGACTCCTTGGGTGTCGACATTGAGAACTTTTGGAATCCCTGCACTTAGCGCATCCCACACATAAAATTTCATAATTACTTGTATTTATTAGGATAAATAATTAATTAGTAATTTGGGCGGCAGTAGTTCACTGTAGTAAGGACACGCACCGCAAATGCGAACTGGTTCACACCGCGTATGTCTAGTTTTTAAATCTAAGTACGGATTTTTACCACTTGCGGTGAGGGTAAATATCGTGAAGAAACCAGCGCATACAAAATAACTATGGACGTGCAATCATGATCCAAATTATCTAGTTGATCCAAGCCAGTCGCTCAATGTATAATTTAAATACCAGATTATGAATATGAATAAGCAAGGGGCTAGAACTTAGAAGGGTGATGGAATAATTAGTAGTATTTTTCTAGTATCTAGTATATTATTAATGCACTCCTTAAATCATATTCGACCGACGCCCATTCGTCTACTAGTAGATAATATTTAAAAATCTGCTTATCTATAAAGCAGTTACATGTAGAAAGGTAATTTAAATAATAAACAATAAAAAATATATTAGATTAATCGTTGATGATATTGTTATAATGTAATTTATTAGATTAATCGTACAAATTAAATCCTCAATTAAGTTGTAGGTATTTACTCTATATTTTAATCACATTTTTTTTGTGCTAACTCAATGTACATGAGGTATGCAAATATTTTATCTACAGATAATAAGTAATTCTTTTTTACACGTGCTGCTTTCTTAGAAATAAGTAATGCGCTTTTATCGTATCGTGCACCGAAAACCTGTTTCGTTGTCGAAAAACTTTACACGTTTTTAGTTTAACATACATATTTTCAAGGGCACAATATTGCCAATACTAGCAAAAATAAAGCTACCTAAACTACAAAACAAAGGTGTCCTAAAGTTTGAGTTGTTATTTCTTACCCAGTAATAGAGTTGAACCATAAAATGTTAATTTTAAGATATACTAAAACCGAAACACTGGTCAAATATTTGAATTTAAAGAATCAGTATAAAAAAATTATAACAGTCTCCCAAAAAAGTTAAGTATTGCACCAAATATATTTTATATTCTTCCTTTAAAAAACTCACGAATTTACAAGCACTTGTGTTGCCTCGTTGTCCTCACACGATTATGGTTTTGTGCTTTTTACGGCGTCTGTGCTTATTAGAAATAATAGTAAGGGGACTACTCGAACTTGTGACCTTGTAACAAGCGATTCGTTTTCAGCAGAGTGTAACTTTATTTAAGGTTTAGAAAATATTTTTTGGCAAGGTCTCTGTGTAAACTAAATCCCATGCGGAAGGAGCTGCGGGTCAAAGTTAGTACAAAATAAGAGAGATGGATACAGTGCCTTAGTAAAGATGATAGACAAATTTAATAATTTAAAGACGAATTGTTTGTGAGCGATGATGTCTCAATCGTAAGTACCTTTTTGACTGGCCCGTTGGTCCATAGGTCAGAAACCCTAGCTACGAAACCAAGGGTCGCGGGTTCGAATCCCGCTAGGGGCAAATGTTTCGTGTGATGAACATGAACAGTTGTACTCAAGTCATGGATGTTGTTTATAAACACGTTAAAGTATGCCTATCCGTTCACCTACTATCCATAGTACAAGCATAAGCTTAGATTGGAACTAAGGAATTGGTGTGTCAGTCTGGAGAATTTATTTTATTTACTACTAGATTTTTTTTATTATAGGAATAAGTATTTTTATTTGTACCGCTAGCGCAGCTAGGTGCCATCTTTTTTTTGTGCAAATAAAGTATATTACATACCTTCTGTCTAAATGAAATACGATTCACTCTATCTTGTCGTTTTGCTTTTAAATATTTTTAGCATTACTTCTCGCAACTTTTAACAATTAGTAATTATCACTGCTCATCAACCCTAGTACCTGTCGTTCAATTAATCACAAATATTCTAAAAATCAAAACCAACATCTTATTTTGTATAATGAGTATACGTATCCCAGAGAAATCAAATCATGCGAAATAAAGTACGCTTTTGCGTACAATTATTGCATACCTACTATTTTCCTCATAAATAGAGTACAGTTGCCCAAAATGACGTACAATACTTTATAATAAGGTACGGTTGGCAACCATAAGCGCGACGGTGAGGAAAATCATGAAAGCTGCATATCAAATTCAAATACTTGTGGACATGCGCGTACGCTGGTAGCAAATGTGCTGCCCCTGGTGCCAAAGTACCTACTGTTCTATTTACTATATTGAACCTATCAAGTATTGTATTGTATTAAGCACCCCTGTCTTAACCAAAAGCTGCAGCAAACCAAAGCGCACGAAAATACCTGTGAATGTGTAACCATAATCCATATTATCTGGTCACTACAATGTAATTAGAGTCGCTAAATTCAGAATAATAGTCTAAACCAAAACCGACTAACGACGTGACATAACGCTAAGAAAATACACATTGGTGTCTGACCGACAACAAATAACAAATCTGCTGATTAAATATACATCAAAACGTACATACCATCACGCCCGCAATCCCCGAAGGGGTAGGCATAGTCAAAGGGGCAGCAGCCCCCTTAACCACATTCAGAAAAAATAAAACTGGGCTGGGCTAGATGGAAAACTGTGAAAAAGTAGTGACAGGTTGATCCAATTAGTCGCCTTTTACGGCGTGTGTGGCAAGGAACACAGTTTGCACATTCTTTTTACGTTGTGACTTGTTGCTAACTTAAAATTGTGATTAAACGGCTAACATATTTGATATTTTATCTAATCCATCTATTTTCAAGAGTTCTTCCCCTAGAACCTTGTCTTCATTATCTTTATGATGGTATTTGGCTGTTTTATAATGGATTTAATAGTAACGATAATTACGTAGGTACATTATAATTTATTAATGAATATATTTAATTCACAATTTTCTTTCCATGATCGCGATATTTTTATATTAAGAATCAACAAGTATTTACAAATTTTTCTTCATGTATTTGCCCAGGGTGCAGTATATAATCCGCATTCCTAGCTTTAGACGAAAAGGGGGTGTCATCATCAAAACATATTATTCAGTTGTTTTATATCCGTGTCCAGCTTAGTCTGATGAGTAAGTGTCCAGAGAGTAGATATGAACTGTATGTGTGAATAACATGTAGATAGGTACTTTTGTTTACGATTAAGTATAGCTGCGTAAGCGCAACTAATCAAAATCACCTTATCTATTCCTTTGTGATTTTCCGCTGGAAAATATTTAATAAAAAAATAAATAAAGTGTCTCTGGAGAAACTTATAATAATTGTGACCAGCGCTTTGTTTCTGTAAATATCCCATGCTTAGAAGTAAAATGACCAAACTGTAAATCATTGTATATTTAAATTAATACTACGTATTAGACATTTTGCTAATTTTTCATTAACAATTTTTTTTGAGTTGGTGACTTTACTTCTAGGCAAACGATATGTTTATTATTAATACGTCAAAAGGGTGGCTAGACCTCTTGACTACATTCAGCCAATATATAAAACTGGGCTGGGTTAGATAGAAAATTGTGAAAAAGGAGTGACAAGTGGCTGTCGGATACACAATCCACACACCCAATACCCTATACACCATTAGTCGCCTTTTACGACATGCTAGGCAAGGAACACAGTTGCCACATTCTTTCTAAGTCCCCAACATGGGACAAAGATGTTGTTAATAGATAATCTATACTTATAATAAATCTGTAGAGAGGTCAATTCTGTACATGAAATATATTTTCAAAATAACTATCAGGTGATTAGTGATCGATACTGATGCCAAAAATGCTATCAGTAAAATTTTTGTCTGTCTGTCTGTCTGTCTATATGTTCCTTATAGAAACAAAAACTACTCGACGGATTTTAACGAAACTTGGTACAATTATTCTTCATACTCCTGGGCAGGTTATAGTATACTTTTCATCACGCTACAATCAATAGGAGCAGAGTAGTGAAAGGAAATGTTGGGAAAACGGGAGAAGTTACTCCATTTTTTAAGCTTCCGTCGCGTATGCAGCCTTAATGGTTAAACTTACATAGAACTCATGTATGAATATGAGAACAGTAGGTACTATTGAAATATCATGTGCAGAGATTGAACAGTTCATTATTGTATGCATATATAGGCCTCCATCTGGAAATTACCACATTTTTGAGTCAATTATGGATGAAGTATTAAAAAAAGTATGTAATTGTGATAAAAATATAATTGTATGTGGAGATTTTAATGTGAATATTTTAGATGTCTCTCAAAATTCAATGATGTTTTTGAATATGTTTAAAAGTTATAATTTACATTAACAATTTAATCAGCCTACTAGAATCACACCTACATCTGCCACCTGTATCGACAACGTTTTTTGTAACTGTAATATAATTGATAGGGAAATCATCAATTTTATAAATTCAGACCATAGCGGACAGATTGTGTCCTTGGAGCACCATCATGAAACAGCTTCATCTTATTTGATTTGTAGACCAATTACAGCACATCGCATAGATAAATTTAGGGAAAATATAGCTAATAAAGTGTCGTTGTTGCAGCTCAGGGATGGGGAAATTAATGATTCGTATAGTAAGTTATTCAATGTAATTGAAAATGAATTTGATACTATTTTTACTAAGAAAAAAGTCACTATAAATAATTCTAAAACTAAATTTAGTGACTGGGCCACCACAGGCATCTTCACGAGTAGAAGAAAGTTATTTGATTTATATAATTTGAAAGCAAATTCAAATGATCCTAAATTAGTTGAATATGTAAGAAATTATTCTAAATTATTTAAAAAAGTATGTGCAATAGCAAAATCGAATTATCTCAAGCTGAAGATATTAAATTCTAGTGATAAGATTAAAGCTACCTGGAATATTATTAACAAAGAGACTTGTAAAAAAAAAATACAAAATCACAAGCTCTCTTTAAAAATTGATAGTAGATGTTTAGACTCAGATGATGAAGTGGCAAAAGCTTTCGAGTCATATTTTTCTAATATCCCGACTGCAGTAACTCGTTCATTAGATTCCAACCCACACTTAGCTAATTGTATCCTTAAATCAAATGTAGAGAAATGAAAAACTTCTTTTTATTTTCGCCATGTCAATGATAAGATAATTTTGAATACTTTCAAAGATTTAAATTTAAAGAAAACAGAGGATTTATGGGGAATTTCAATACATATACTAAAACATATAATTCAATGTATTGCCCCTATCCTATCAAATATTTTTAACAAATGTGTTGACATGGGTCAGTTTCCTAACTTGATGAAATATAGTAAAATAATTCCTTTGTTTAAATCAGGTGACAAAAGTGACCCGTCCAATTATAGACCAATATCTATACTACCTGCACTAAGTAAAGTCTTTGAAAAGATTATATTTAATCAAATAATATGTCACCTTAGAGTCCACAATTTACTACATACTAATCAATATGGATTTACCAAGGGGAAATCCACTACTGACGCAGGAGTAGCGCTTCTAAAACATATTTTTGAAGCTTGGGAAGGCAAACAGGATGCTATTGGAATATTCTGTGACTTGTCGAAAGCGTTCGATTGCGTCGACCATCAAACCTTACTAATGAAGCTACGCCACTATGGTGTTTCTGGTAACTCACTTAGTCTGCTAAAGTCGTACTTAACTGATAGGCTCCAAATAGTAAGTATTAATGGAACTAACTCTTCTGGTGCCCCATTATCGATGGGAGTTCCCCATGGCTCAATATTGGGACCTTTGCTCTTCCTTCTGTATATAAATGATCTACCATATTTTACAAAGGACTTGTGTGAGATAGTATTATTTGCTGATGATACCTCACTAATTTTTAAAATTGATAGACATAATGAATCTCTTGACCACGTAAATAACGCTCTCTTTCAAGTCCTATATTGGTTTACTACTAATAACTTGCTGCTTAACGCAAAAAAAACGAAATGTGTTAAGTTCTCAATGCCAAACACAAGGCAAGTCAATACGCGGATTATTATGAATAATGAAGCAATAGATTTAGTTCAATCTACAGTATTTTTAGGAATTTCTATTAATGCTAAATTGCAATGGGGTCCCCATATTGCGGCTCTGGCAGGAAGACTTAGTTCAGCTGCATTTGCAGTTAGAAAAGTAAGGCAATTAACTGATGTAGAAACAGCAAGGTTGGTGTACTTTAGTTACTTTCATAGCGTTATGTCATACGGTCTGCTGCTGTGGGGATCTGCGGCCAATATACAAACTATTTTTGTATTGCAGAAAAGGGCAGTCAGAGCCATATACGGCCTCAGTCCACGTGACTCGCTTAGAGAAAAGTTTAGAGAAATAAATATTTTAACAATAGCATCACAATTTATTCTGGATTATATAATGTATATATTCAAAAATATTGAAGCATTTCCTAAAAAGTCAAACTCTCATAGTTTTAATACTAGAAATAAACACAAACTTGCTGTTCCTATTCAAAGACTCCAAAAGAGTGGTAATTCATTTATTGGTCTAAGTATTAAAATGTTTAATAAACTACCACAAAGTATTATAACATTACCCCTACATAAGTTCAAATTATATATTAAATCATTTTTAATGAGTAAGGGTTATTACAAGATACAAGATTACCTCAATGACAAGGATTCATGGTTAACTTCATAATGAAGTGTTCACCTGCAGTGATATCTACATAGTCTTAAGTATAATTAAGTTTACAAATTTGTAAAATTTGGCATTTAAAAGAGTAACTATCGAGTTTCTTGCCGGATTCTTCTCGATAGAGTCTACCTTCCGAACCGGTGGTAGTATTAGTTCTTATCCTTTTTTTTATGTATATTGACTATTTATAAGTGCTTTCTTGAAGCCCATATAAATAAAGATATTTTGAATTTGAATTTTGAATTTGAATTTGACGGAAATAGTCTTTATAATATTAACCATAAACGCGGGTGACACCGCTGGCACAGCTAGTATTTAATATAATACACTATTCTTTTACGAGCAAAGTATAAGTAACGGAATAGGTACTCGTTTATGAACAAAATCTGTCGTTGCGCAATTATAAGTATATGATAAGAATAGTTAATGATCTATAGCGTGTACACTGATATGTAGACTGGCTAGTGCTTTGTTACGTTAATGTTTATCTTATACATACTATTAAAATGTATAAATATTTCTTTTTGAGTCATCATGTCAATCGTACAGGGGGCTATAACTTGATAATGCGTTGTAAAGTTACAAGACATTTTATTCCTCCGTCCATTTTTTCATACGTAGATTGTTCAAATTCTAGATGTGTTTGCTTCCAGAATTTGAACAACCTACGTATGAAATCTTAAAATAAAGCCATAGTTGTTCCTGAAAATGTAATAGAACCATGGATATTCACGTTTATTATATTAGTATGGATTATTACGTACTATAGAATATTATTTGAAACTATCCCATGTTGTTCTGGGACTTAAAAATAATGTGGCAACTGTGGTTCTTGCCTAGCATGTCGTAAAAGGCTACTAATGGTATACGGGGTTTTGGGTATGTATGTGATTGTGTAGGCGACAAGCTAGCCACTTGTCACTAATTTTTCACAATTTTCCATCTAACCCAGCCCAGTTTTACTTTCGCCTGAACGTGGGTTAAAGGGACCTGCTGCCCCTTTGACTCTGCTTACCCCTTCGAACGATTATGGGCGTGATGTTATGTATGTATTTATAACTACATCCACATGAGCCTTTTTCCCTTTCCAACAAAAAGAAACATATGTAAACTATGTAGTAAGCTATCCAGAGATATGAGGATTGTAAACAATATTGTTTTTATTATTAGTCACAGTTTTGTGATTACCTCCAAACTGATTGTGAGGAGCTTGTCGAGAAAAATACTAAGTTTTTATTATATAAGTAAATAAATATTTGTAATCGCGTGTATGATTTACACTATTACACCGATGGTTGAAAAACAGTTCAAAAATATGCGTAATTTAGATAACGCGTATAATAGTGATAATAGTCCAACGATGTACTTCGTTACCTGCCCATCCAAAACAACTATCGATGTGTATCTAATCATGATCCAATTTGCTTGGTTCTCTTACAAAAAGATCACTAAAGTCAGATAGCACTTGCTCCAATGTAATAACCAGACTTGCTAAACGAAGGGTACCATACCCTGCATTTAGCATTATGATTTCGCCTAGGAATGCGACTTATAGTTAGGAAGAAGATATTTTTTTTTATTTGTGAATCATCCGTATGATAGGCGGTCCATACCAGCTGCATATTTTTAAACAAAGAAGATTATATTTCAATGAATCATATCAATAAAATCACAGGATAATAGTAGGCAAATACTAATAATAAATTATTTAATTAAGTGCGTAAATAATTCAAAAAACATGGGTACCTACATATATAGGTACCTACATACTACAGACCGGAGATAAACAAAAGTCACACACTTTTATTTTATTATACTAAACTTCATCAAATATGTATAAACAATGTTATCGTTGTTATTGTTAATGATGAAAAACCCCCGTAAGGTATATTTATTTCTTGCAATGTCAAATAGCCGCAATACTAAAAGCGTAGGCAGAGTTCAAGGAGCAGTAAAATCTTTTAACCATTTTTACCCAAAATCGAGCTAGGTTAAATGGAAAATTGAGTAAAAGTATGTATAGACTGTAAGTAACGACTGGCTAGCTCATCACCTACGCAATCACACACCTAAAACCCAATAGGTACATTATTAGACGCTGTCTACGACTTGCTAGACGAAAAACACAGTTGTATCTAACATTGTACTTTTTAAACGGTTTTTTTTAGCTTGACCCGTACGGTATTTATTAACCGACTTCAAAAAAAAGGAGGAGGTTCTCAATTCGACAGAATGTTGTTTTTTTTTTTTTTTTTTTTTTTTTTTTTGTATGTATGTTACTCGATATCTCTGAGAATTGTTAACCGATTTCGATAAAGTTTTTTTAATCAAAAGGGTTTGCTCCCGAGTTGGTCCCATTGCCACCAAGTCAGGATCTGATGAAGGGATCCCAGGAAAATCGAGGGCAACCCTCAAACTTTATAGGCACGTACAATGTGTTTTAGACATTTTCTAAGATTGTTCAAGTATTTACGTATGGTACTTATCATCTTATGTTGGTAAGCTGATGCTGGAAGGTACAACTCCTTAACGATTAGGAATTACTTTATGATTCTTTAAATATTGATATCTTCGAGAATTGTCAGACGATTTTTAGACTTTTTGTTTTATTCAAAAGGGTATATCTTTGAGTTGGTCCTATTGGCACCACATCTGGATCTGATGAAGGAATCTTAGGCAAATCGAGGGAAACCCTCAAGTATTATAGGCGCGTACAATCTATTTTAGTTATTTTCTAAAACAGTTCAAGTATTTACGTCTGGTATTTATAATCTCATGTTGCTGAGCTGATGATGGAAGGTGTAACTCCTTAACGATTAGGAGTTCGTGGATAATTCTTTCAATATTATAGGGCCATATTGAGTGTTATTCTCGAGATAGTCTCAATTTCACCAAGTCTTGGTCTAGTGATGGGATTCCATGAAAACGAGGGCCACTCTTAAATTTTAACGACATGTTAAGTGTTTTATTTATTTTTTCTAAAACGATTCCAGTATTTGCGTCTCGTACTCATCATGTTATGTTGCTTAGCTGATGATGAAAGGTATAACTCTTTGAAGATTAGTAGTTTTAAGTAATTCTTTAAACATTAAAGGCTCGTTATACCTTTTCGTCTTTAGTCTCATAAGACCGGCACTGTCTCATTAAAGCAGCTCGTTTTGATTTGGTCTACCTATCTATTAATAAATTTCACTAAAAAGTAACAAATAAGTTGAAAATTTAAAATCCAAGATGGCCGCCGTTCCAAAATGGCGGACTAGGTACATATTTTTCCACAACCCCTTCAATATGGGTATCAAATGATAGGACTACACTAGTAGAATACTGTCATTATGTCAAAATTTCAAATCCAAGATGGACGCTGTTACAAAATGGCGTATTAGGTGAGGGCATGATTGGGCTCAAAATTGTTTGAGGAAGGACAAGCATACGTGGCTCTAAGTCGAGTCAAGTCTCTGGAAGGGCTATGTATTGAGGAATTAGATTGTAATAAATTATCAGGTAAGAAACCATGTAATAATGATGCACTAAATAAATTAAATAGAATGAGGAATATTCGGTAGGCAATTTCATTAAATACTAAAAACTAGAAAATAAAAAATCGGTAAAAGAACTTTTAAGTTAAACGGTTTTATTTTATGTGCACTGAAAACTAGAAAATAAATAAATAGTTACTTACCTATCAACCTACGTAGGTGGTCCCGGTCATTACTATCTCTGATGGTAGTGGTCGTCATAACATGAACCATGTCAGCGGCCGAAAGGCGGTTCATGAAAGAACACTAACACCAGGGTTTGCTTGGTAGGTAAACTAAGCAGCCCACACCCTAACAAGTATTTTGAACTTCTAGTTCAGAAATATTTTAGTACTAGGCAGAATAGCTTTTAGGCATATAAGACTAAAATAAAAACGTGGGGCCCATTACTATTCCTGTATTACTTTCTACTATACTAAGTGTGGATTGCATCGACTTACTATAATCGTAACTGGAGATTTTGACAATCAATAACCAGCCGTGGCGACTTTACCAGCGAATGCCGAGCTCATGATCTACCAAAGTATAAAGATATGCTCTGCCATAGGTAGGATTTCAGAGGGGCCCCACGTTTTTATTTTAGTACTAGCTTTTGCCCGCGACTTCGTCCGCGTTTCGTCGTTTTTCGTAAAAAATATGTTAGCATATGTCCTTCCTCAGGGTTCAGTGGTTTTGATGTGACAGACAGATTAACTTTCGTATTTTAGTAGGGAAATATAATATGTCAATCCACAATACTGTTAAAAAATATCGCAATAAGGAACCGCAGAATATAACAACAAAATAAATTCAAATAAACTATTTAAAGACTAAAAGTCGCGCTGATAAGCACGGTTTCTCAATATCAATTATTGTCTACTCGTATCAATAAGGTCGAACGCTCTGAACGCACCAACAACCAAATATTGAATGAAGCTCGCTCTTTTTTTTTTTTTTGAGAGGACGTCGGTAGTTTGCCGACGGCGGCCTTTACTACCTACCGGGCTGGCGGGGGAGTGGGAAACTCTCACCCTTAAAATTTAGGCAACAGCCTGAGGGTGCCCCCTATGGGGCTCGACCTCGGCTCAGGACGTTGCTGAAGAGGACAGAAACACGTAGGTTTGGGGATAGAGCGACCGGGCCGGGCCGGTTACGCGAATAAGGACCTAGCGGGGGCGGCGCGACGCGAGTCGACGACTTGAGGTGTTGGACTGTGTCGCGAGCTGCTGAGCCGACTTCATGGCTAGCGTGATGGCATCGTCGGGATCTAGGAGGACGTTCCTAGGTCGACGTCTTCTATGTGAGACTGCGGGAGGGGGATAGAAGCTCGCTCTCGGACCTCCCGCCTTTTTATACCCTACCGCCGCCGCGACCCGTGTCGAGCGCGGCAACCGTTACACAAAAATAATCCTTATAGCATGATTCAGTATTCACGTGCGACGGCGCGATGGCTTATTTTATGTATAAGTTTGGTGTTTCTATTCCGATTTCTATGATTCTTTTCTGATAACTTTTTTAAATTAGGAATGAGTGAGAGTATTATAAACGTAAGAGTAAACAAATATAATCAGAATGCTCCGAACTGCTAAGCTATCAGGAGTTACACGTGTTATAGTGAGTCAACCATAAAAGATAGACATATACTGTTGCGGGATATATTTTAGACAATTTTATGTAGAATATTTCCGTCATACATAATTTCTATGTAACTTTAACCATTAAGGCTGCACACGCAACGGAAGCTTAAAAAATGGATTAACTTCTCCCGTTTTCCTAACATTTCCCTTCACTACTCTGCTCCTATTGATTGTAGCGTGATGAAAAGAATACTATAACCTGCCCAGGAGTATGAAGAATTATTGTACCAAGTTTCGTTAAAATCCGTCGAGTGGTTTTTGTTTCTATAAGGAACATACAGACAGACAGACAGACAGACAAAAATTTTACTGATTGCATTTTTGGCATTAGTATCGATCACTAATCACCCCCTAATAGTTATTTTGAAAATATATTTCATGTACAGAATTGACCTCTCTACAGATTTAATATAAGTATAGATAATATGCCTAAAAGCTATTCTGCCTAGTACTAAAATATTTCGAAGTTCAAAATACCTACTTATTATGGTGTGGGCTGCTTAGTTTACCTACCAAGCAAACCCTGGTGTTAGTGTTCTTTCATGAACCGCCTTTCGGCCGCTGACATGGTTCATGTTATGACGACCACTACCATCAGAGATAGTAATGACCGGGACCACCTACGTAGGTTGATAGGTAAGTAACTATTCATTTATTTTCTAGTTTTCAGGGCACATAAAATAAAACCGTTTAACTTAAAAGTTTTTTTAACGATTTTTTAAGTTCCAGATCAACACGGGTCATAATTGTTAATTTATAAACCAATATTCGGGATGCGGTACGAAAATAAATAAAATGGCGACAAGTCATTATTAATAATTAATAAGTTATGAAATAAATTGCGTACATTTTTTCATTTCCATAATTCGGTAGATCTTGTAATACTTTCACCTGCTAGATGTCGCTGCTGTAAACTGAAAAGCAATAATTACAACTGTGCTTATAAAGTTAATCAGATGTTAGGATTGAACAGCAGGATAATAGCGATGACTAAATTACTCAATATTAGTGGCAATACAATTAAAACTAAAAAGAGGTAAAAATACCATACTTATTCAAATGTGTGAGAAACATATTTGAATATGAAATTTATACGTAAATTCTAACTTTCTTCTTTTAACTTGCGCTGAGTGCATTTTAATTGACTATTTGTTAGGTAGGTATACCTACCTAATAATAATGTACCTCAGAATAATGCATTCGCAATATCTTATTTGTTTATCATAGCTTCGTTATCATCAGTGTAAAATCAGTGTTAATCGTTAATCATGGCGATAATCAAGCAAAAATTATCAAGATCTTCATTTGAAAGCAGAGTATAAATTGAGTTCGAAATATTGGCGTAGTATCAGTTCTAGTGTAAGGCTTGTGATAATCAGAATCTGGACTGACAACTTGCTAATGAAATGTAAGTACCTATTTTGTGGATTTCGTTGTCAATAACTGATTAGGGATTCCCACCCGGCGGTATCGCAAATATGAAGTGTCTATTTAATTACGGTACTACGTAGATTTTCATGATCGCAGTCGTTAATAAGTCTCATATTCTCTTGAATCCTAGCTAGAAAACACCTAATAATCTCTTGTAATGATTAAGAAAAAGTCAGCTGTGTAGACTGTAATAGTCATAATAAATTTAAAAAGAAAATGGATAAATCGTGTTCAAATAATTAATAGAGATTATTAAAAATTTTTACAATAATGTTAGCGTATAAAGTTAAATAAGTTTGAAACCCAATATTTTAATGCGTAGAAAGTACCATGCATGAAGTGAAACAGAGTCTACTAGGTTTTAACTAAATAAAACCTAGAAATTATTTTTTTGTAATTATTGTGCAATAAATGTATTATTTCTGATGAGGAACAAAAACCACAAAGAAACAAAGATTTGAATCTATGGAGTAAAACGTATAGTATTTTAAAGTTTAGTTTCTTGTAACATTTATGCAGGTCTGTCCTATCTTACGGTAATCGTAATTGTTTTTAATTTTATCCTAATAATCCAAGCTGTTTTGGAGTTATATAGAGCATATAGAGTCATATAGAGCTTTTCAAATAAAGTAATCTAATCATGTGTGTGTGGACAGAGGGACCAGTCCTGGGATTCGCAAAAAAACTTTACCAATATTTAGTAGTAGTCTTAAAACAATTGTAGAAACTATTTAGGAATTTGTAAAATAAATATATAAAAAAAATACAGCTCTTTACGTCTGGTCCCTCAATTCTGACAAGCCGTAAGCGAGATCTTGGAGAGGATCGTGGGACTTAACTTGCTTTTATTGCAAAATTTTAGTAAACAATTTGTATAGCCTATTTACTAAATATTAGGCCATAAGGTGGTTCATACGATAAACCGCAAGGGTTTTATTGTGTTCCTTCAGTTCGGACAAAACGAAAACAATATTTTGTAATTATTTCTGTAATAAATCAATTATTCCGTATTTTACTCAGTGGATGTTTTAGTAGTACTCATAAAGGATTTTGTAAAAAGAAATGGAGCAAATCCATCAAGGCAATTTTGGAATAGCTAGTGTAAAGCTGGTCCCTCAATCCACACGTCAGCTCTAGTTTGTACCTGTGATAACTCCGCTATTATAGCGAGGAGCGCACATGAATTGGACGAGGTTCAACTAGACTACCTTTATGGGTGTTCCTACCTTATTAGGCCTTCACTGGCTATAGAGTTGACAAAAAATTATTACCATTGTTTTAGACACTAAAGACTGCAAGTGCCCTACACTCGTAGCGAAAATATTAGAGTTTTACCATGCTGCTTTCACTAACAATCTTTACAAGAAAACAAAATTCCAACGCCTCCCTTTATATAATACTTATTATATAAATTTTATATATTTGTCTATTATCCATTTTACCTAATAATCACAAATTAAAAATGTATTCCTTCTTTCTCTCTGTAATCGTGCTATTCGAATCGTCCTTGGCTGAAGGTCGCGAATATTAATTATTTAAAAATACTAAAATAACTTAAGGAACAAATGCAAGACAATTCACAAAGCTTTAGCACCTCGGGCAGTGCACAAAGATAGAGACAAGAACATTAATCAAAGTTACTAAAAAGAAAATAACAATATTCATTAAGGAACATAAATATCAACGAGACGGTTTGGGCTGGTGAAGTTTTAACAATTTGTTAATGTCGGGTTTCAATTTAGTTAACATCAGTCGCAAATCACCACACTCAGGGATCTGCAGTCTATATCTTTTCTCAAACAGTACATTAGCTACTACACTAAACCCACACTCAGCCAAATGTGATGAAGGAAATGTAATTAAAAATTTCTGTATTATTTCCCACAATCTAAAGTGGAGAGCAAAGTCTCTAATAGAGCGTCAAGATATACATCTATTATAAACATACAAGGAATTGGTATCAATCGAAAGGGGGAAAGTTCTCAGTTTATCTTTTTTTATTTTGAAAAGCTTATCAGGTAATTGACTGGCTCGTTGGCATTCGGTAGTGACCCTGCCCCATGCGCTAAGAGTGGTGCGTTCGATTCCCAACCAGGACAAGCATTCGTATGATGAATAAGTTCTTGTCTCTCTTCTCTGTCTGGGTGTTAATATTCAATATTTAAGTATATATTTGTAATACCACTGTTGATCCTGATATCCGTAACACACATTTGTGTTACTCAAGCTACTTACCTTTATTATATTAAATGTCTAATTAGGTAGGTATGTCGCGTGCGCCCCCTTGATCATCATAACGCCCCCCATTTTTCTTTGGACCCCCTACCGCCCTCACAAAAAGATCCATCGCCCCCTAAGACTCGGTACTGCCCTCGTTAGGAACTTATGGTTTACATCAAGGCTGCTTCACCCTGGCCTGCAAATGAAATTAACTAATGAATTATTGTTTTAAACATTTATTAATTAATAACGCTCTTAGGAATCCTACTTGTCTCATAAAAATGTTGAGTAGTTTTTAGTAGAAACTAGTAAAAATGTTTAGCTGTCTGTACATCTACCATATTAATAGTTTTCATAAATATACGCTGAAGTTATAATTACTATGCTTAACAAAAATATTAGGATATTGGATATTAGTCCAAGATTCCAGGGACGCTAGAAGTTTCTTATTTTCTCAGAAATAAAATGTGTGGTATATGGTAGTATCACTACTTACTATAAACGTACGGGTACTAGCTTGTTTTTAGCTTCAATATTCAACATTGCCAAACACTTTCCGTCAGCAGTAACTTCTACCCTACCAGATACTTTAAAACTCAAAATAAAAATGATATCTAATACTCGAAGAATGGCAAAGATAACAGCACTTCAAAGATCTGAAATGGGGCGCTTGGTCGGTGAAATTGTGCACACCTAGTGAGATCACGCGGTACTTTAACGTGCTGTATCTTCATAATTTTTAGTTTGCTGAACAAAAGAAAAAATAGGTTGGCAATATTTTTTTGTTATCTCAATAACGGACTATATTTGACTGCCTCGTTGGTCTAGTGGTAGCATGCGCCGCCTAAGGACCAAGGGGTCCTGGGTTCGAGGAAAAATTTGTGGCTGGGTATTTCAATATCGAAATTACTCAGTAACAGTTCGGAGTCAGGAAGTTGGCGGTTTAATCACCCCCGTGCCTCGGAAAGCACGTTAAGCCGTTGGTCCTGCGCCTGACCTCTCTCGGTCATGTCGAATTGCCGTCTCATCGGACTATAAGGGTGAAGGAACAGAGAGTGCACTTGTGTTTGCGCACACACTTGTGCACTATAATATCTCCTGCGCATTTGGCTAATCGTCGTTGAGATTGGCCGCCGTGACCGATATCGGTTAGGAGGACATTTTTAACGGACTATGAAATAGCCTATTTTTCTTAGACCGTACTCTAAGATAATTAAACTAAAGATAATTGTTTAAGGAAATCCGTTTAAGGAATTCCAAATTAATGACGACCGTATAAAATTACGCGGGCTGGCACCGACTCCAAAACTGATTATTTTAAATATTTAAATACATACGTGTTAAAGTTTAATATTTTCATCTAATCAGTCGGAAGAATTTGTTTTATACTTTTTTTTAACCAACTTTAAAAAAAAGGAAGAGGTTCTCGATTCGACTGTTTTTTTTTTGTATGTATGTTACTTTGATATCTCTGAGAATTGTACACCTATTTTCAAAATTATTTTTTATTCAAAAGAGTTTACCTCAAAATGGTCCCATTGACACCAAGTCAAGATCTGATGAAGGGATCCCAGGAAAAACGAGGGAAGCCTTAAAATTTTACAGGCACGTACAATGTGTTTTAGACATCTTTTTTAAACTTTTTAAGTATTTACTCATGGTACTTATCATCTCATGTTTGTAACCTGATTATGGAAGGTATAACTCCTTAACGAAATATTGATATCTCCGAGAATTGTAAACCGATTTTCAAAGATTTTTTTTTTCGAAAGGGTATATATCCTTGTGTTGGTCCCATTGTCAGGTCCCAAAAGTCAGGATCTGATGAAGGAATCTCAGGCAAATCGAGGTAAACCCTCAAATATTATAGGCACGTACAATGTGTTCTAGTTATTTTCTAAAACAATTCAAGTATTTACGTCTGGTATTCATAATCTCATGTTGCTGAGCTGATGTTGGAAGGTATTACTCCTTAATGATTAGGAGTCAGTGAATAATTCTTTAAATATAACAGGTTATTCTCGCGATAGTCTAATTTTCACCAAGTCTTGGTCTAATGATGAGATTCCATGAAAATCGAGGCCAATCCTCAAATTTTAACGGCATGTTAAGTGTTTTATTTATTATTCTAAAACTACTCCAGTATTTGCGTCTGGTACTCATCATCTTATGTTGCTAAGCTTATGATGGAAGGTATAACTCCTTGAAGATTAGTAGTTGAGAATAATTCTTTAAATATTATAGGCTCGTTATACCTTTTCGTCCGGCACTGTCTCATTAAAGGAGCTCGTTTTGATGGTCTTCCCAATAAATCAAATTTCTAACAATAATAAAAACCGGTTTCAGATAAAAAACCCAGCAAAAAAACTTGCCTAAATAAATAGATATTTAAATACCTAAACACTAAAAAGTATAAAATAAATTCTTCTGACTGCTCAGATGAAAGTTTGACACGTATTTAAATATTCACAATAATCAGTTAGTTTTGGAGTCGGAGCCCATACATTTTTGCCTATAGTCCATTGACCCGTGTTGGTTTAGGTCTTAAGAAAAATGTGCCAACTGTTTTTCTTGCATTAAGCATGTCGTAAGAGGCGACTCGGGTTTTTAGGTATGTGATTGTTGTGTAGGCGACAAGCTAGCCACTTGTCACTACTTTTTCACAATTTTCCATCTGACCCGGCCCGGTTTTATTTTTGGCTGGATATGGTTAAGAGGGCTTGCTGTCCCTTTAACTATGCCTACTCCTACGGGGAGTATGGGTGTGGTGTTAAGCATGTATGTTAAAATAAATTAAATGAATCTAGCACGAGTTATAATGGCCACCGAAATGAAACCATTATTACTTTCCCAATATCACTGAAATTATAAACTTACTCTTTAACGGGAATGCACAATGACGGACTGATCCGAAGTGAGGAAAGGCGAGGGGGGTGCAACAACGCAATGTTAACGGAGCTATTCTACTAAAACTTACTGCCCACTAAAATTATAACGTTTTTCAGGACAAAAGTTGACTGCTCGTCATATGTATTAGAAAGAACATACAAACAAGCAATAACAGTCTTTGTTAATAGACTCAAGTCAATTTAAATCAACATCACAAATATATTTGCAGCGGAAAATATCTCATGAGCGGAATTGGTTTCAGGACAGGTCACCGTGATGATAAAATTTTTTTTTTTGTAATAGAGGCGATTACTAATTTTTTTTTTGCTATGGTTGAGAAGTTCCTACTTTATTTACTAAGAAAAAATTATAAAAGCATGAACCAGCACATTACACTATGTTTCCTGGGCATACACAAACTCGCCTGAGCACCTGTTAACGATAATAATTACCCTCCAAAAGTTAATAATTTCAGATTAATCTGTGAAAGGGGTGTCAAATTAAACCCTGAACTTCATTAATAATATAATGTCTAGTATTTTTTTCTGCAAAAACATTGTCTACAGGATGTCTCGTATAGGTCAACTTGTTTGATTATTTTGGTCTATCTCACTTCCGGGAGATAAGATTTACCCCGCCCTGGAGCAAAAGTTGCGCATGCCTATAAGCGTGGGTACCTATGTTTGTTTTGTGACAAAGCGTTACAGCGTCTTTGATCTTTTATGATACTTTTGAGCTTCATTAGGTTTAACACTGGTGTAAAATCTATCAACATAACATGAAGGACAAAAGTCACAATATGCCTGAATAAATATATACACATTTTGTATTTGTAATAAAAAACTTAACTAACATTTTTATTTTCTGTTTAAATTTACTGAGTTTAAATTAATTTATCGATTTTCCCTGCTATTACTCTTACTTAGGAATTTAGAGTTAACAAATTATGTTATATCTGATCAACATTGATAACGTATAATTGTTTGTTGACAGATACGGCTATATTACTGCTCTGCGCAGTTGCCTTCGCAGAAGCAAGAAGCAAGGGAATCTTCCCTAATGGCTGCCCCACCGACTGGAAAGTAGAGCAGCTACTCCCTCATCCTAACTGCCACAAGTTTTACCAATGCTGGGATGGAAAACTGGTTGAGCACATTTGTCCAGCGAAGCTCTATTTCAGTATAGAGGAAAACCGCTGCGAATGGGCTGAAGTTGTCGATTGCTCTGGAAGGGAAGTTCCTGACGAAATCGAGGGTGATGCCAACAGCGATCAAGATAATAATAGCGACAGTGGTGACCATGGAGACACAGGAGCTGGAAACTGCGACCCCAGTGAAGCCCCGGCTATTTGCGCCGCGGAAGGTTCCAATTCAGTCTTAGTCGCTCACGAAAAATGTAATAAATTCTACATCTGCGCTCATGGCGCTCCCGTTGCTTTGAAGTGCCCGCCTAATCTCTTCTTCAACCCTAAAACCGACAAATGTGATCATCTAAAGAACGTCGACTGCGGGGACAGAATCATCTCTGAAGATGGAAATGATGACAACGAGAGTGATGACAACAACAATGAAAATACAGGAGCTGGAAACTCTGACCCAAGTGAGGCCCCAGCTATTTGCGCCGCTGAGGATTCTGACTCAATCCTAGTCGCTCACAAAAAGTGTAACAAATACTACATCTGCAATCACGGAGTCCCAGTAGCACAGCGCTGTCCTCCTTCTCTCTACTTCAACCCGAAATTAGACGTCTGTGACTTCCCTGAGAACGTTGACTGCGGAGACAGAGATATCCCCGAAGGTGGAAACGATGACAACAACAACGGCGATAACGGTGGTAACGACAATGGAAACACAGGGGCTGGAAACTCTGACCCAAGCGAGGCCCCAGCTATTTGCGCCGCTGAGGATTCTGACTCAATCCTAGTCGCTCACGAAAAGTGTAACAAATTCTACATCTGCAATCACGGGGTCCCAGTAGCACAGCGCTGTCCTCCTTCTCTCTACTTCAACCCGAAATTAGACGTCTGTGACTTCCCTGAGAACGTTGACTGCGGAGACAGAGATATCCCCGAAGGTGGAAACGATGACAACAACAATGGCGATAACGGTGGTAACGACAATGGAAACACAGGGGCTGGAAACTCTGACCCAAGCGAGGCCCCAGCTATTTGCGCCGCTGAGGATTCTGACTCAATCCTAGTCGCTCACGAAAAGTGTAACAAATTCTACATCTGCAATCACGGAGTCCCAGTAGCACAGC
This sequence comes from Glyphodes perspectalis, assembly GCA_951394215.1. Lineage (NCBI taxonomy): Eukaryota > Metazoa > Arthropoda > Insecta > Lepidoptera > Crambidae > Glyphodes > Glyphodes perspectalis. The sequence continues at coordinate 4,724,016 of OX596215.1, forward strand.
GCTGTCCTCGTTTTCTCTACTTCAACCCGAAATTAGACGTCTGTGACTTCCCCGAGAACGTTGACTGCGGAAACAGAGATATCCCTGAAGGTGGAAACGACGACAACAACAATGGCGATAACGGTGGTAACGGCGGTAACGACAATGGAAACACAGGGGCTGGAAACTCTGACCCAAGCGAGGCCCCAGCTATTTGCGCCGCTGAGGATTCTGACTCAATCCTAGTCGCTCACGAAAAGTGTAACAAATTCTACATCTGCAATCACGGAGTCCCAGTAGCACAGCGCTGTCCTCGTTTTCTCTACTTCAACCCGAAATTAGACGTCTGTGACTTCCCCGAGAACGTTGACTGCGGAAACAGAGATATCCCTGAAAGTGGAAACGACGACAACAACAATGGCGATAACGGTGGTAACGGCGGTAACGACAATGGAAACACAGGGGCTGGAAACTCTGACCCAAGCGAGGCCCCAGCTATTTGCGCCGCTGAGGATTCTGACTCAATCCTAGTCGCTCACGAAAAGTGTAACAAATTCTACATCTGCAATCACGGAGTCCCAGTAGCACAGCGCTGTCCTCCTTCTCTCTTCTTCAACCCGAAATTAGACATCTGTGACTTCCCCGACAACGTTGACTGCGGAAACAGAGATATCCCTGAAGGTGGAAACGACGACAACAACAATGGCGATAACGGTGGCAACGGCGGTAACGACAATGGAAACACAGGGGCTGGAAACTCTGACCCAAGCGAAGCCCCAGCTATTTGCGCCGCTGAGGATTCTGACTCAATCCTAGTCGCTCACGAAAAGTGTAACAAATTCTACATCTGCAATCACGGAGTCCCAGTAGCACAGCGCTGTCCTCGTTTTCTCTACTTCAACCCGAAATTAGACGTCTGTGACTTCCCCGAGAACGTTGACTGCGGAAACAGAGATATCCCTGAAGGTGGAAACGACGACAACAACAATGGCGATAACGGTGGTAACGGCGGTAACGACAATGGAAACACAGGGGCTGGAAACTCTGACCCAAGCGAGGCCCCAGCTATTTGCGCCGCTGAGGATTCTGACTCAATCCTAGTCGCTCACGAAAAGTGTAACAAATTCTACATCTGCAATCACGGAGTCCCAGTAGCACAGCGCTGTCCTCGTTTTCTCTACTTCAACCCGAAATTAGACGTCTGTGACTTCCCCGAGAACGTTGACTGCGGAAACAGAGATATCCCTGAAGGTGGAAACGACGACAACAACAATGGCGATAACGGTGGTAACGGCGGTAACGACAATGGAAACACAGGGGCTGGAAACTCTGACCCAAGCGAGGCCCCAGCTATTTGCGCCGCTGAGGATTCTGACTCAATCCTAGTCGCTCACGAAAAGTGTAACAAATTCTACATCTGCAATCACGGAGTCCCAGTAGCACAGCGCTGTCCTCCTTCTCTCTTCTTCAACCCGAAATTAGACATCTGTGACTTCCCCGACAACGTTGACTGCGGAAACAGAGATATCCCTGAAGGTGGAAACGACGACAACAACAATGGCGATAACGGTGGCAACGGCGGTAACGACAATGGAAACACAGGGGCTGGAAACTCTGACCCAAGCGAAGCCCCAGCTATTTGCGCCGCTGAGGATTCTGACTCAATCCTAGTCGCTCACGAAAAGTGTAACAAATTCTACATCTGCAATCACGGAGTCCCAGTAGCACAGCGCTGTCCTCGTTTTCTCTACTTCAACCCGAAATTAGACGTCTGTGACTTCCCCGAGAACGTTGACTGCGGAAACAGAGATATCCCTGAAGGTGGAAACGACGACAACAACAATGGCGATAACGGTGGTAACGGCGGTAACGACAATGGAAACACAGGGGCTGGAAACTCTGACCCAAGCGAGGCCCCAGCTATTTGCGCCGCTGAGGATTCTGACTCAATCCTAGTCGCTCACGAAAAGTGTAACAAATTCTACATCTGCAATCACGGAGTCCCAGTAGCACAGCGCTGTCCTCCTTCTCTCTTCTTCAACCCGAAATTAGACATCTGTGACTTCCCCGACAACGTTGACTGCGGAAACAGAGATATCCCTGAAGGTGGAAACGACGACAACAACAATGGCGATAACGGTGGCAACGGCGGTAACGACAATGGAAACACAGGGGCTGGAAACTCTGACCCAAGCGAAGCCCCAGCTATTTGCGCCGCTGAGGATTCTGACTCAATCCTTGTCGCTCACGAAAAGTGTAACAAATTCTACATCTGCAATCACGGAGTCCCAGTAGCACAGCGCTGTCCTCCTTCTCTCTACTTCAACCCGAAATTAGACGTCTGTGACTTCCCCGAGAACGTTGACTGCGGAGACAGAGATATCCCCGAAGGTGGAAACGATGACAACAACAATGGCGATAACGGTGGTAACGACAATGGAAACACAGGGGCTGAAAACTCTGACCCAAGCGAGGCCCCAGCTATTTGCGCCGCTGAGGATTCTGACTCAATCCTAGTCGCTCACGAAAAGTGTAACAAATTCTACATCTGCAATCACGGAGTTCCAGTAGCACAGCGCTGTCCTCCTTCTCTCTACTTCAACCCGAAATTAGACATCTGTGACTTCCCCGAGAACGTTGACTGCGGAAACAGAGATATCCCTGAAGGTGGAAATGACGACAACAACAATGGCGATAACGGTGGTAACGGCGGTAACGACAATGGAAACACAGGGGCTGGAAACTCTGACCCAAGCGAGGCCCCAGCTATTTGCGCCGCTGAGGATTCTGACTCAATCCTAGTCGCTCACGAAAAGTGTAACAAATTCTACATCTGCAATCACGGAGTTCCAGTAGCACAGCGCTGTCCTCCTTCTCTCTACTTCAACCCGAAATTAGACATCTGTGACTTCCCCGAGAACGTTGACTGCGGAAACAGAGATATCCCAGAAGGTGGAAACGACGACAACAACAATGGCGATAACGGTGGTAACGGCGGTAACGACAATGGAAACACAGGGGCTGGAAACTCTGACCCAAGCGAGGCCCCAGCTATTTGCGCCGCTGAGGATTCTGACTCAATCCTAGTCGCTCACGAAAAGTGTAACAAATTCTACATCTGCAATCACGGAGTCCCAGTAGCACAGCGCTGTCCTCCTTCTCTCTTCTTCAACCCGAAATTAGACATCTGTGACTTCCCCGACAACGTTGACTGCGGAAACAGAGATATCCCTGAAGGTGGAAACGACGACAACAACAATGGCGATAACGGTGGCAACGGCGGTAACGACAATGGAAACACAGGGGCTGGAAACTCTGACCCAAGCGAAGCCCCAGCTATTTGCGCCGCTGAGGATTCTGACTCAATCCTAGTCGCTCACGAAAAGTGTAACAAATTCTACATCTGCAATCACGGAGTCCCAGTAGCACAGCGCTGTCCTCCTTCTCTCTTCTTCAACCCGAAATTAGACATCTGTGACTTCCCCGACAACGTTGACTGCGGAAACAGAGATATCCCTGAAGGTGGAAACGACGACAACAACAATGGCGATAACGGTGGCAACGGCGGTAACGACAATGGAAACACAGGGGCTGGAAACTCTGACCCAAGCGAAGCCCCAGCTATTTGCGCCGCTGAGGATTCTGACTCAATCCTTGTCGCTCACGAAAAGTGTAACAAATACTACATCTGCAATCACGGAGTCCCAGTAGCACAGCGCTGTCCTCCTTCTCTCTACTTCAACCCGAAATTAGACGTCTGTGACTTCCCCGAGAACGTTGACTGCGGAAACAGAGATATCCCTGAAGGTGGAAACGACGACAACAACAATGGCGATAACGGTGGTAACGGCGGTAACGACAATGGAAACACAGGGGCTGGAAACTCTGACCCAAGCGAGGCCCCAGCTATTTGCGCCGCTGAGGATTCTGACTCAATCCTAGTCGCTCACGAAAAGTGTAACAAATTCTACATCTGCGCTCACGGAGTCCCTGTAGCACTGCCCTGTCCTCCTTCTCTCTTCTTCAACCCGAAATTAGACGTCTGCGACTTACCCGAGAACGTTGATTGCGGAGACAGAGATATCCCTGAAGGTGGAAACGATGACAACAACAATGGCGATAACGGTGGTAACGGCGCTGACGACAATGGAAACACAGGGGCTGGAAACTCTGACCCAAGCGAGGCCCCAGCTATTTGCGCCGCTGAGGATTCTGACTCAATCCTAGTCGCTCACGAAAAGTGTAACAAATACTACATCTGCACTCACGGAGTCCCAGTAGCAAAGCGCTGTCCTCCTTCTCTCTACTTCAACCCGAAATTAGACGTCTGTGACTTCCCCGACAACGTTGACTGCGGAGACAGAGATATCCCTGAAGGTGGAAACGACGACAACAACAATGGCGATAACGGTGGTAACGGCGGTAACGACAATGGAAACACAGGAGCTGGAAACTCTGACCCAAGCGAGGCCCCAGCTATTTGCGCCGCAGAGAATTCTGACTCAATCCTAGTCGCTCACGAAAAGTGTAACAAATACTACATCTGCAATCACGGAGTCCCAGTAGCACAGAGCTGTCCTCCTTCTCTCTACTTCAACCCGAAATTAGACGTCTGTGACTTAACCGAGAACGTTGATTGCGGAAACAGAGATATCCCTGAAGGTGAAAACGATGACAACAATAACAATAATGACAGCGGTAATGAAATTCCCGATGGTGGAGATGGCAATGGGGATGAAAATAATGATAATGGTAACACAGGAGCAGGAAACAATGACCCTAGCCAAGCGCCTGCCATTTGTGCGGCAGAAGGCTCAGATTCAGTGCTAGTTGCTCACGAAAAGTGCAACAAATTCTACATATGTTCTCACGGAAAACCCATCCCTATTCGTTGCTCAGCAAATCTCGTCTTTGACCCTCAATCAGATCAATGTGATTTTGTTAAAAACGTAGACTGCGGAGACCGAATAATCCCTGATGAGGGCAACGATAATAACGACAATGACAACAGCGACAGTAGTGACAACAACGACAACAGCGACAGCAGCGACAGCAGCAACAGCAGCGACAGCAGCGACAGCAGCAACAGCAGCAACATCGAAGCCGGAGAAGCTGGTGATTTCTGCCTGAAAAATTACAACCACGGTCTGTACTATGCTCACGAAAACTGCAACCAGTTCTATGTGTGCCTGCACAAACAGCCTGTGTCGCTCACCTGCCCCGGAGACCTCCTCTACGACGTGCAACAACACGTATGCGACTGGCCTCAGAATGTCAATTGCGGCACCCGCCTGTACCCTTACCATCTAAGAGCGAAATCTCTTAACAAACACCTGGAGGCCCGCCAAGCCTTACGCCTGTAACAAACTTAAAATAATAAAGGAAATATTCTGGTCGGATATTCATCTTGAATGTTATATATTCTATATTCTTAATTATACAAATATGTTAAATGTTAAATTTATTAGAAATGTTATGTAAACAGCCCTCTTTACAATAATAAACTATGTTGAAATTAAATTCGCTTATGTTTTCTCTGTTTATTGTACCTAAACCTCCTAATTGTTATAGATACCGCTCAACAATCAGCTTAAACCTTTTATTCTAAAACAATAATTATTAATAAAAATAGTATTTAATACGACGTTATAATCTCATAGTCCCAAATATTAGACGTCTAACATACTTTCACCAAAAACATATACAAATAAAGTAGGTCTATAGTCCTCCTATGCTGCCAAAACACAGATAATAGAAAGAGATAGGTAACTTAAAAATCAGTCGAATCGAGAACCTCCTCCTTTTTTTTTGAAGTCGGTTTAAAAGTATATAGTAGCATTCATCAGTTTAACAAATATGTATATTGTTACAGAGGATTACACAAATTTTTAACCGACTTCAAAAAAAGGAGGAGGTTCTCAATTCGACTGAAAGTTTTTTTTTTTTTTTTTTGTATGTATGTTACTCGATATCTCTGAGAATTGTTAACCGATTTCCAAAATTTTTTTTTTAATCGGAAGGGTTTACTCCCGAGTTGGTCCCATTGCCACCAAGTCAGGATCTGATGAAGGGATCCCAGGAAAATTGAGGGCAACCCTCAAACTTTATAGGCACGTACAATGTGTTTTAGACATTTTCTAAGATTGTTCAAGTATTTACGCATGGTACTTATCATCTTATGTTGGTGAGCTGATGATGGAAGGTACAAATCCTTAACGATTAGGAATTAGTTTATGATTCTTTAAATATTGATATCTTCGAGAATTGTAAGACGATTTTTAGAGTTCTTTTTTTTATTCAAAAGGGTATATCTTGGAGTTGGTCCTATTGGTACCACATCTGGATCTGATGAAGGAATCTTAGGCAAATCGAGGGAATCCCTCAAGTATTATAGGCGCGTACAATCTATTTTAGTTATTTTCTAAAACAATTCAAGTATTTACGTCTGGTATTCATAATCTCATGTTGCTGAGCTGATGATGGAAGGTGTAACTCCTTAACGATTAGGAGTTCGTGGATAATTCTTTCAATATTATAGGGCCATATTGAGTGTTATTCTCGAGATAGTCTCAATTTCACCAAGTCTTGGTCTAGTGATGGGATTCCATGAAAACGAGGGCCACTCTTAAATTTTAACGACATGTTAAGTGTTTTATTTATTTTTTCTAAAATGATTCCAGTATTTGCGTCTCGTACTCATCATGTTATGTTGCTTAGCTGCTGATGAAAAGTATAACTCTTTGAAGATTAGTAGTTTTAAGTAATTCTTTACATTAAAGGCTCGTTATACCTTTTCTTCTTTAGTCTTATAAGACCGGCACTGTCTCATTAAAGCAGCTCGTTTTGATTTGGTCTACCTACCTATTAAAAATTTCACTAAAAAGTAACAAATAAGTTAAATTTTAACAAAAATAAAAACCGACTTCAAAAAACCCCGCAAAAAATGTTTATAAAAAAACACAAGTAAAAACTTAATAGCTATTTAAATGTCTAAACACTAAAAAGTATAAAATAAATTCTTTCGACTGCTACGATGAAAGTATTAATCTTTAACACGTATTTAAATATTTACAATAATCAGTTAGTTTTGGAGTCGGTGCCAGCCAAACTAAAAAAAAAGTAGATATTTAATAACAAATTACCTTACTAATAACAATATGAAACAAATTAGTTAAAATATGAGTATATTAACTTACTATTGATTTTGTATATTCAAAACCTATTTTACCACCCTTCACCAAGATACAAATAATTGCAAATTCCGAAATGATGATATAATTACGCGGGCTGGCACCGACTCCAAAACTAACTGATTATTGTAAATATTTAAATACGTGTTAAAGATTAATACTTTCATCGTAGCAGTCGAAAGAATTTATTTTATACTTTTTAGTGTTTAGACATTTAAATAGCTATTAAGGCAGTTTTTACTTGTGTTTTTTTATAAACATTTTTTGCGGGGTTTTTTGAAGTCGGTTTTTATTTTTGTTAATTACACTTAGTTTTGGGAAAACGCAATAGGCCTTATAAAAGATAAACTTTAGTTATTTACTTTACTTAAGTATAAATAGAAATCATCTTAAATCATAGTCTTCATGTACGTACGTAGCTTTGGGGGGCGAGGGAGGGGGGGATTCAATACTATTGATAGGTTCTTATATAACTTGTATTGATACACACACAGTACACAGTTAAAATCCGGCATCGAGATGACTACACGAAAATGCAGGGTGAATGATGGCATTCATCCTGCATTTTCGTGAATTCGGGGTGAATGCCATCATGCCAAAAATTCATTAGGTATAAAAATATGGGGTCGAATATGGGTTCGACCCCATATTTTTATACCTAATTAGCTGTTGTTCACGACTTCGGCTAACCTTCATACTTATTCTAAAATAACATTTATTAGAACTGTATACACTTTTTAACACATCACATACATGCATACATAACATCACGCCCGTATTACCCGAAGGAGTAGGCAGACTCAAAGGGACAACAGGCCCCTTTAACCACATTCAGCCAAAAAATCAAATTGGGCTGGGTTAGAAAACTGTGAAAAAGTAGTGACAAGTGGCTAACTCGTCGCTGACACAAAGAATACACCTCATCATCATCATCAGCCTGTTGCAGTCCACTGCTGGACATAGGCCTCTCCAAATGTTCGCCACTCTGATCTATTTTCGGCTACTCTCATCCAGCTCCTGCCAGCCGTCTTGCGCAAATCGTCACTCCACCTGGCCTGAGGGCGTCCTACACTACGTTTTCCGAGGCGCGGTCTCCACTCCAGAACTCGTTTACCCCAACGGTTGTCGGCTCTGCGGCTGATATGGCCAGCCCACTGCCACTTCAGCTTGCTAATCCTGTGAGCTATGTCGATAACTTTGGTTCTCTGCCGGATCACCTCATTGCGGATTCGATCCCTGAGAGAAACGCCGAGCATAGCTCTTTCCATAGCCCGCTGAGTGACTTTAAATCTGTGAACCAGTCGTGCCGTCAGTGTCCAGGTCTCGGTTCCGTATGTCATAACAGGTAGGACGCACTGATTGAAGACTTTCGTCTTTAGGCACTGTGGGATGGACGATGAGAAGACTCGACGTAGTTTTCCAAACGCTGCCCAACCCAACTGAACCCTTCTATTCACCTCGTCCTCTAAGTTGTTTCGACCCAACTGCAATGTGTGCCCGAGGTACACATATTTTTGAACAACTTCGAGGACGGTGCCGTGAACCGCAATCGGTTCCGGTAGAACATGTTCATTGAACATGACCTTGGTTTTATCCAAGTTCATCCGAAGGCCGATGCGTACAGAAGAGTCAGCTAGGTCATTCAACATCTGTTGTATGTCCTGCAGCGTCTCTGCCATTATGACGATGTCATCTGCAAATCGCAAGTGCGAGATGTGTTCACCATTTATGTTGATGCCACGTCCTGTCCAGTTCAGCGTCTTGAACATATCCTCCATTGCATTTATGAACAATTTCGGGGAGATGACGTCCCCTTGTCTCACTCCTCGATGCAATGGTATAGGCCTTGTTTGCTGATTTTGTACTTGGACGGACATATTGGCGGCTTCGTAGAGACATCTCATCACTTGGATGTATCGCCAATCGACTTGGCATCGCTGCAGAGAGTCCAAAACAGACCAGATTTCAACCGAGTCAAAGGCCTTCTCATAGTCCACGAATGCTAGACACAGGGGCTGATTGTACTCTTCGGTCTTCTGTATAATCTGCCGCACTGTGTGGATGTGGTCTATAGTGCCGTATCCGCTCCGAAATCCAGCCTGTTCCGGCGGTTGAAACTCGTCGAATCTTCGCGCAAGACGGTTCGTGATCACTCTTGAAAACAGCTTATAGACATGGCTTAGAAGGGAAATGGGTCGATAGTTCTTCAATAGGGTTTTGTCCCCTTTTTTGAAGAACAGGACGACCACACTCCTACTCCACGCTTCCGGAGTTCTTCCTTCAAACAGGACAGCGTTAAAGAGCTTTTGGAGTTCCCTCAGTACGGGCTTACCTCCAGCCTTTAATAGCTCTGTTGTAACGCCGTCCGCTCCAGGGGCTTTTCCATTTTTAAGCTGTCCAAGAGCAATCCTGATTTCGCCAACGCTGACTTCCGGCAGGTCTTCAGTGAAATGGTGTGTTAATGTGGCTCTAGAGTCTTCATTTTCGGGTACAGGTCGAGATGTATGCGATGCATATAGTCGGGTATAGAAGTTTTCTACCTCCAAAAGGACCGCCGGTTTAGAGGCAACAACTTCTCCACTTGCTGTGGTCAGTTTCGTCAGGTGACTTCTCCCGAGAGATTGAACGAACACCTTAGACCCCGGGTTTTGCTCAATAGCTCTTTCGATATCCAGAGTATTAGAGCGCCGAAGGTCGCGTCGCACAAGTTTATTGATCTCCCGGTTAAGAGCCCGTATGCCCAACGAAGTGGTAGGTGGGTCTTCACGTCGTTGCCTCATTAGCCTCAAGGTCTCTTCGGAAAGTTTTGACTTCTTACCTTTACGCCGCTTGTTGCAAAATCTCGTACCTTCCTCCCTGAGTACCCGAACCACATTCTCAAGGTTCTGGTTAACGTCAGTTGTGGTTTCCACGGCAGCAAAACGGTTCTCCAGGTTCGACTGGAACGTTTCAGATCCCGCCATGGTTTGGAGCAAAGTAGGCCGGAGTCTAGACTTCATCAGACGGACACGTTCGGCTTTGAAATCGATATTCAGAGTGCCTCGGACAAGTCTGTGATCGCTGCCGGTGTTAAACCTGTTGATCACAGAGACATCTCTGAATATGTGCCGCCCGTCCGCCAGAATGAAGTCGATCTCGTTTTTGGTCATAGTGTTGGGGCTACGCCACGTCCATTTCCTTTGGGGCTGCTTTTTGAAGAATGAGTTCATTAAGAACAGCCCCTCTCGTTCGAGGAAGTTTACGAGCATCTGCCCCCTATGATTCCTGGCTCCAAATCCATGGGGTCCTACTACCGATTCATTGTGATTCTGTACTCCCACTTTGGCGTTGAAGTCTCCCATGACAACAGTGTATTGGGTCTTTATAGTGAAGTGGAGGGCCCTCGATATGTCATCGAACATTGCCTCCACTTCATCATCTGAGTGTGTCGAGGTCGGTGCGTACACTTGCACCACCTTGAGGCTGTACCTCTCGGTGAGCTTGATGATCAGGTACGCTACCCTGTTAGACACACTGGAAATTTCTACAACGCTGTCAAGGAGAGACTTATTGACCAGAAACCCGACGCCACCTTGGGATTGTTGGTCTCCCTCGCGAAAGTACATCAGGTGGCCCGACTCTAGGGTTATGGTGTCCTCCCCCTCTCTTCGGACTTCACTTAGCCCCAGAATGTGCCACCTAATCTTCCCAAGTTCCACCTCAAGTTGTGCCAGATGCGAGTCAAGCCGTAGAGTGCGTCCGTTGTACGTAGCAAGGGTCAGTTTGTGGTGGTGGCCTACCGTAGCCCGGAGATTCTTCGCACCCCCCGCCCCGCCGTTACCGTGGTCGCCACCATGACCAGGAATAGCGAGACTGCCGGGAACTGGGGGCCGTGGCCTTTGTGCTGTAGCCATTTGGAGGATTTGCCCATAATCGCCACGCTGGGCAGGCGGGTTGGCGATCGCAGAGCGTTGCTTTTGCCCGGTGACGCTGCTGCCCGTCATCGGCATGTGGTATTTGGCTACGCCAAGGGTTTGAATGGTTATACCGCCATCAGTCGGTTGCCAGAGCCTCGTTCGTTAGTCAGCAGGATGCTCCACGCGCAGGAGAGGTTGGCTTGGGGCGAGATGATGATGGTTCGCCCCCTTACACCCCAAGACCTTACAAGAATACACCTGGCACATTATTTTTAAGTCCCAGACCAACATGGCCAAAAACATACATTCATTTATTTAAGTATAAGTTTTAGATTTTAGATGTATACACAATTTTCCATCTAACCCAGCCCAGTTTTATTTTTTGCTGAATGTAGTTAAAGGGGCCTGCTGCCTGTTTGACTCTGCCTACCCCTTCAGGGATTATGGGCGTGATGTTATGTATGTATTTATCACTACATTCACTCATGCCTTTTTCCCTTTTAAAAAGAACATATCATGTACTAGTAACTAGGTAGTAAGCCATCCAGAGATATGAGGATTGTAAACAATATTGTTTTTATTATTAGTCACAGTTTTGTCGTTACCTCCAAACTGATTGTGAGGGGCTTGTCGAGAAAAATACAAAGTTTTCAACCGACTTCAAAAAGGAGGTTCTCAATTCGACAGTATATATTTTTCATGTGTGTTCGCGCATATCTTCGTCGTATACCCACTGATTTCTATGATTCTTTTTTTATTGGAAAGGAGATATCTCAAGGGTAATCCCATGATAAGGAAGCCAGGATCTGATGATGGCATCCTTGAGAAATCGATAGGAACCTTCGAATATCGTAGGGGCGACTAGTGCGTTTGTACTTTTTCATTCGTTTCGTTTTTTTTTCTTTTTCATTAAGTATTTTAAAGCACTACAATTTAATGAAGGTCTGAAGTCGATCTGATGATGGAGCCAAAAGACAATCGAGGGAACTCCTCAACGATTTACAGTAGTTACCTTGTGTTTGGGTTTGATTAATTTGTATTGATGAGGACTTTACACCTAGATGGCGTGCTACTGTCATTAGGGGTCTGATAATGAAAACGAAGAACAGTTCAGGGAACTCCTTAACGGTTTACAGTAGCTACCTAAGTAGCTACTGTAACCGTAGTCGTAGTCCAACACTAATGTTTGGACTTAATTCATTTATATTGATGAGAACTTTGCACCCATATAGGTCATAAGTGCCATTATAAGTCTGATGATGGAGACCGTAGACGGTCGAGGGAATTCCTCAAAGATTTACAGCAGTTCCCTTTTTTTGGGCTTACATCATACGGTTCAATATGCCAAAATGTTTAGTTCGTACAGGTTAGGTCTATCCATCACTTAAAATCGTAAAATAAAATAATTTTTAACAAAAAAAAACCGACTTCAAAAACGAACCTAATGAAAGTAGAAAAATAAATTTACTGAGGCCAAAGTAATACGTGTTTTAATACTTATAATTTTGAAGTCGGTGCCAAGTAAAACAATGATTTGGTACAATTGAAGCTAATATTAGTATGTACCTAATTATCACCGAAAATTTATCTGTTGATTGATAATTGTACTTAAACCAATTTAAGCATTTACTTGACACCGAATTCAAATTTATAAGTATTAAAACACGTATTACTTTGGCCTCAGTAAATTTTTTTTTTACTTTTATTAGGTTCGTTTTTGAAGTCGGTTTTTTTGTTATTAATATATAAATAAATATTTCAAATCGCGTGTATGAGTTACACTGTTACACCGACGTTTGAAAAACAGTTCAATAATATGCGTAATTTAGATAACGCGTAATAATATAATAATCACTATTATAGTGATGATAGTCCAACGATGTACTTACCCGTACTTACCTGCCCATCCAAAATAACTATCGATGTGTCATAATCCAATTTGCTTGGTTCTCTTACAAAAGGATCACTAAAGTCAGACTTGCCAATGCAGAGTATGGTTCCTAATGACTTCGCCTAGGAATGCGACATATAGTTAGGAAGAAGATATTTTAATTTGTGACTCATCCCTATGGTATGCGGTCTATACTAACTGCATATTTATAAGCAAAGAAGTAAAAGTCAAAGTAAAATAATAGGCAAATACTAATAATAAATTATTGAATTAAGTGCATAAATAATTCGAAAAACATGGGTACCTCCTACAGACCGGAAATAAAACAAAAGTCACACACTTTTATTTTATTATACTTCATCAAATATAAAAATAAATGAAAATTAATTAAAGTGCTAATTTTCAAAGTTATTAACTTACCTACTTTTAAAAAAATCCCTGTAAGATATATTTTAGGGGTCGCAATCCGGTTTTCCGGATCTCGAAAATACCGGGATACCGGACCAATTTTAGGGTTTATAAATACCGGTTTTAAAATTCAAAAAATCCAGGATTTTTTATATTTTCGGGATTTTGAAAAAACAATATTCTACTTTTATTATATTCTATGTGTACGGAACTATAAATAAGTAAATAAATAATATTTACCCTTAAATATTATTTTATGTCATATAAAAAAGGATAGATACCCTTTTATGTAAGGTATTCAAGTCAAGAAAATAAAACGTCCGATTAGTTACTTATTAGCAAGTTTATTATTCGTTTAAGTGTTATTGTCAATTTGCTATATTTTATTTTACTAGACCTGATTAGAAATGATATGTTTTTGTTAAATTCGATCAGAAGTTTTGTCTTATGTAAATAAAGCAGATCCACCGCAGATTAGTTAGGCATTGTGGGCAGGCGAGAATCCACGCTCTTCCATCCACTCAAGGTTCAAGTCCGGCGATTTCTCTCTTGGATGGAGCACCTTAATATCTCGGAAGCTAACCGGGACTTAGTAGTGGCAATTTAGCCCGTCCTCCACGTGGGATACATGTAATCAGGGAGAAATAACCTTGCACCTGGCACAGTTGTTCATTGAACATGGGCCAGGCCCCCTTCTTAAAAACTTTACAGCCGAATACCCCGAATATTTAGTGACTTTCATCCTCTTTTTCCTCTAAATTATTATACTATATACCTATGCGGCTACGTTGAACATACCGATGGCTCTATGACTACTTTGTACAAAGGTACAACTGAGTAAGTACGAGTAAAATCAGCTTAAACCATTTCGCCTGGGTGAACGCAGGCCATATATTTTATTAATCTTGCGAATCTTGATTCCCATCGATCTGACGTCATTTTTAGTGGGATAGGATCCGGCGGGATCGATGGAAATCCAAACAAATCCGGCCGGATTGAATATGACAACGGATTGCAATCCCTAGTCACAAAAAACAGTTTGATTTATTAGAATAAAAAAAAACCTGTCTAGAAATCCCGGAAATACCGAAAATACCGGTTTTGAATAAATGGTTCGGTATTGCGAACCCTAGTTTATTTATTT
>OX596215.1:4738723-4782280 GCA_951394215.1 Glyphodes perspectalis
CCATTGCCACACCCAAATCCTGGGTCTCACTAAAGCGTGGAATCGACGCTCCCTCCACTTGATAGTCGTAATGCAGAGGCGACCTAGCCCGGCTATAGCTCATTATCCCACACTTAGAAATATTGAAATTGAGTTTGGTGGTGTTACTCCACTGCACTATACGATCTATATCGCCTTGCAATTTCTCCGCATCCGAAGTGTCCGCTATTGACAGATACATATTGAGATCATCTGCATACAGTAGACACTCGGCTTGCCGGATTACTGCTGGCAGGACATTAATCATTAAAATAAATTCCATCGACCTAAATTGCATCCCTGACTAACTCCTGAGAAAGTAAAATATTGTTTAGACTTATAACCTTCGTAATCCACGTATTGTCTGCGTTCGCTAAGATAGTTCGCGAAGAATTTAAGCAACTGCGGCGTAAAACCTAGTGCCGCTAGCATGGAAAATCGAGCTAGGTTAGATGGAAAATTTAGTAAAAGTAGTGACGACTGGCTAGCTCATCACCTTTTTTTTAGTTGGGGAAACTCCCACGAGCCGTCACCCTCTACTCGGGGAAGCAGAGGGCGGTGTGTCGAACTCGAACCGACTAAAACCCCAACGTGGCCTCCAGCGGCGCAGTTCCGGAGGAGCCTGTATCCCCACTGTCGGGACTATACCACTGCTCCTCCGGTGATGCGCGTGCCGCGCTACGCGGCCCACCTCGCGCGGCGGTGGTCGATGCTGTGCAGCCCACGACAACAGTCGTCGGATGCACAGCACCGAGCACGCGCGCGCGTCGAGACATGCCAGGCCACCCAGCATGTCTCAACCACTCCGCCCAGGATTCAGACGCCGATCATCCCCGTGACCGGCGTCGTGGGCCCACTCTCGCGCTGTGCCCTCTGCTAAGCCAGAGGGGCACGCGGAGAGCGCCTCGTCGAAGGGGCCGCCTTCCGCCCGGCGACCCAGATTGAGGGCTTAACCCTGTCGTCGCAGAGGGAGAGCATCGAGACGCTCAATCCCTCTGCGACCCACCACAGCGCGACCCAGCGCGCCCCTGTCGGGTTGCCGAGGATAGGGAGGCGAGCAACGACAACACTCAGCTCCTCCTCTTCCTCGGCAACCCTGGTCCGGCCGCAGTGGGTCTACAGCCGGACCGCCGAAACTGCCCGGTAACAAGTCGTGCAGTTGCGGCTCACCTCGGGGTCCTTCTTCGCTTCAGCCCTGCCATGTCAGGGCCTACTAAGCCCCCCCGGTACGACAAACCGAGGACCCCGGCGGGGGGGGGCTAGCTCATCACCTACGCAATCACACTCAACTCAAACCCAATATGTACACCATTAGACGCTGTCTACGACCAGCTAGACGAAAAACACAGTTGTATTTAACATTGTACATTTTTAACTTCCAGACCAACACGGGACATAATTGTTAAGATATTAGCCAATATTAGGGATGCGGTACGAAAATAAATAAAATGGCGACTAGTCAATTATTAGATAATAATTTATTAGTTATTTCCATAATTCGGTAAAATTGAAATACTTTCACCTGCTAGATGTCGCCACTGTAAACTGAAAAGCAATAATTACAACTGTGCTTATAAAGTTAATCAGATGTTATTATTGAACAGCAGGATAGAGGCGATGACTTAATTACTAAATATTAGTGGCAATACAATTAAAACTTAGAGATAAAAATAACATATTCAAATATGTCGGAAACATAATTTTATACTAGTAAATAAACATTTTAGTATATATAAATTTATACGTAAATTCTAACTTTCTTCTTTTAACTTGCGCTGTGTGCATTTTGATTGACTATTTGTTAGGTAGGTATACCTACCTAATAATAATGTACCTCAGAATAATGCATTCGCAATATCTTATATGTTTATCATAGCTTCGTAATCATCAGTGTAAAAGCAGTGTTAATCGTTAATCATGGCGATAATCAAGCAAAAATATCAAGATTTTCATTTGAAAGCAGAGTATAAATTGAGTACGAAATATTGGCGTAGTATCAGTTCTAGTGTAAGGCTTGTGATAATCAGAATCTGGACTGACAACTTGCTGATGAAATGTAAGTACTTATTTTGTGGATTTCGTTGTCAATAACTGATTAGGGATTCCCACCCGGCGGTATCGCAAATGTGAAGTGTCTATTTAATTACGGTACTACGTAGATTTGCATGATCGCAGTCGTTAATAAGTCTCATATTCTCTTGAATCCTAGCTAGAAAACACCCAATAATCTCTTGTAACGATTAAGAAAAAGTCATCTGTGTAGACTGTAATAGTCATAATAAATTTAAGAAGAAAATTGTGTTCAAATAATTAATAGAGATTAATAAATATTTTTGACAATAAAGTTACTTATGTAAGTTTGAAACCCAATATTTTGATTCGTAGAAATACGATGCATGAAAAGGAATATTGATACCTATCACAGGAATCATCAAATGAAACAGACTATAATAGATTTTAACATAATTTCCAGGTTTCACCTGGAAATTAATTTTTGTAATTATTGTGCAATAAATGTATTTCTTCCAATGATATTATATGTTACTATAGCTCACTGATTCTTTCTGACAAGGAACAAGCCACAAAGAAACAGAGATTTGAATCTATGGAGTAAAAGTAGGTCTTATCTAACATATTTTGAAGTTTAGTATTTTTGTAACATTTATGCGGGCCTGTCCTATCTTACGGTAGTCGTAATTGTTTTGAATTTTATCCTAATAATCCAAGCTGTTTTTGGAGTTTAATCATATAGAGCTTTTCTAATAAAGTACCTAATCTTATCATATAGTAAAATGTTAAATGACCTATGGCAAATATAGGACTTAATGGGTTTTTTTTTTTGGAGAGGAATACCGGTACTTGGCCGAAGGCGGTCTTTACTACCTACCGGGCTGGCGGGGGAGCGGGAAGCTCTCACCCCGAAAATTTAATAACCTAAGGGCGTCCCCTAGCGAGGCTCGAACCTCGTCTTTATGGGCAATTTCAAGACTAGGGCTCTCTGGTGTGAAGATGCTCGTTCACGATTTTTTGGTGAGGGGTGAGGCTCTGAAGTCCTATAAGGGCCTAAGGACCATAGTTAGGTTTAGCGTATGAATCTAAGAAAGTTCGAGGCGTTTTGCGAGGAGCGCACATGAATTGGACGAGGTTCAACCAGATTACCTTTATGGGTGTGGGATACCGGACCAAGTGGTCGGTAATAGGCCTTCACTGGATAGAGAGTTGACAAATGGGGCGTGTTCTATAATGATTATCCTTGTTTTAGATACTAACGTGATCGTAAGTGCCCTACACTCGTAGCGAAAATATTTGAGTTTTACTTTGATTCTTTAATTAATAACTATAATCATCATAGGGGATTTGTAACTCCAATAACGGTGTTATTAAGCTCCTTCATTACCTGCCCCCATCCCATTTTGTCACTTTCAATACATCATCATCCGTCTAGCATTATGTCCCGAGCTTAGTCGGAGTCCGTTTAGACCATTATCCTGAATATAACGAGTTTGCTAATTACATTGAAGCGAATGCCTATCATAATTTTCAATGGATATGCAAAAAAAAAAGTGTTTCACAAATATTTTTATACAATTAAATAATTCCGACGTTGACGTTCAAAAGGTTTCTAATTTTGAAAAGTACTTAATATAATAACCTTCAATTAAAAAAAAACATCAAAATTGGAGCTGTTTCTGAGAAGTTCCTAGTGAATGGCTTGATTGACTCGACTAATATGGGACATCAATTTATAGTAGTAGTAGTTCATAGTTTAAATCATAGGTTCTTTTATGGACTACCTTTTATGAGCCTCCTTTACAATAAAAGAAAATCCCAACGCCCCCTTTACATAATACTTATTATATCAATTTTATATGTCTGTCTATTATCCATTTTACCCAATAATCACAAATTAAAAATTTATTCGTTCTTTCTCCCTGTAATCGTGCTATTCGACTCGTCCTAGGCTTCAACCAAGGTCGCGATTATTAATTATTTTAAAATACTAAAATAACTACTAGTAATGGTTTACGGGCTTTGTAGGCGACGAGCTAGCCACTTGTCACTCCTTTTTCACAGCTTTCCATCCAACCCAGCCCACTTACCCATGTTGGTCTGGGATTTAAAAAGAATATGCCAACTGTGGTTCTTGCCTAGCATGTCGTAATAGGCTACTAATGGTATATCGGGTTTTTGTTGTGTGTAGACGACAGGTTAGCCGCTAGTCACTGCTTTTTCACAATATTCCATCTAACCCAGCCCGGCTTAATTTTTGGCTGAATGTGGTTGAAGAAGCTTGCTGCCCTTTCGACTCTGCCTACCCCTTCGGGGATTATGGGCGTGATGTTTTGTATGTATGTATGTATGTAACTTAAGTTACAAATGCAAGACAATACACAAAGCCTTAGCACCTCGGGCAGTGCACAAAGATAGAGACAAGAACATTAATTAAAGTTAGTAAAAAGAAAATTATAAAACAATATTCATTAAGGAACATAAATATCAACTAGACGGTTTAGGCTGGTAAAGTTTAACAATGTGTTAATGTCGGGTTTCAATTTAGTTAACATCAGTCGTAAATCACCACACTCAGTGATCTGCAGGTCTATATCTTTTCTCAAACAGTACAGTCTCAACATTAGCTACTGCACTAAACCCACACTCAGCCAAATGTGATGAAGGAAATGCAATTAAAAAAATCTGTATTATTTATCACAATCCAAAGTTGAGAGCAAAGTCTCTAATAGAGCATCAAGATATACATCTTTTGAAGACATACAAAGTATTGGTATCAAACAAAAGAGGGAAAGATCTCAGTTTATCTTTTTTTATTTTGAAAAGCCTATCGTTGGCGCATTCGGTAGTGACCCTGCCCGAAGCCTGCTTCGATTCCCAACCAGAACAAGCATTCGTATCATGAATTTCGTGTTTGTTCTCTGTCTGGGTGTTAATATCCAATATTTAAGTATATATTTGTTATACCACTGTTGATCCTAATATCCGTAACATACACTTGTGTTACTCAAGCTACTAACTTCAAAGACATATCAATGTGTCCGATGTAGTCTGATATTTATTTATTAATTGCGTAATTGGGTAAAAATAATTATCGTATGTCGTATCATACTCATATGAGTGATACGACATTTTATAACAATATTTACAATTTGACTGGCTCGTTGGTCGAGTGGTCAGAGACCCTGGCCACGAAACCAAGGGTCGTGGGTTCGAATCCCGCTAGGGGCAAATATTTCGTGTGATGAACATGGATATTTGTACTCGAGTCATGGATGTTTATAAACGTATTTAAGTATGTCTATCCGTTCACCTAGTATCCATAGCACAAGCTTATAAGCTTAGTTTGGGACTAGGGAATTGGTGTGCCAGTCTGAAGAATTTATTATTTATTATTATTTATAATTAACGCTCTTATTTTAGTTAGTGTTTAGTTTTTCTAACAAAACAAGTTATTTAGGAGATTGTACACATTTTCAGCTTTATTTAACTGATAGATCATTTTGTTGTAGCTTTTATAGTTTTTACAAAATATGCAATTCTTTCAATACGTTGCGGTTGGTATCCGGCAGGCTGGAATCGGACATCCGTTTCGAATTCAATAATGGCGGAGGCCGATTGGTTCACTGGTTAGACGGCTAGAAAATATATTTTTACATCAAAATATATGTATTTTAAAAGTATTTTATTATATTAAATGTCTAATTAGGTAGGTATACCGCGTGCGCCCCCTTGACCGTCATAACGGCCCCCATTTTTCTTTGGACCCCCTACCGCCCACGAAAAGATCCATCGCCCCCTACCCCCTAGGGTGCGGTTAGAAACTAAATCAAATTTGTGTTGGTTTAGGTCTTAAGAAAAATGTGCCAACTGTTTTTCTTGCATTAAGCATGTCGTAAGAGGCGACTCGGGTTTTTAGGTATGTGATTGTTGTGTAGGCGACAAGCTAGCCACTTGTCACTACTTTTTCACAATTTTCCATCTGACCCGGCCCGGTTTTATTTTTGGCTGGATATGGTTAAGAGGGCTTGCTGTCCCTTTAACTATGCCTACTCCTACGGGGAGTATGGGTGTGGTGTTAAGCATGTATGTTAAAATAAATTAAATGAATCTAGCACGAGTTATAATGGCCACCGAAATGAAACCATTATTACTTTCCCAATATCACTGAAATTATAAACTTACTCTTTAACGGGAATGCACAATGACGGACTGATCCGAAGTGAGGAAAGGCGAGGGGGGTGCAACAACGCAATATTAACGGAGCTATTCTACTAAAACTTACTGCCCACTAAAATTATAACGTTTTTCAGGACAAAAGTTGACTGCTCGTCATATGTATTAGAAAGAACATACAAACAAGCAATAACAGTCTTTGTTAATGAACTCAAGTCAATTTAAATCAAAATCACAAATATATTTGCAGCGGAAAATATCTCATGAGCGGAATTAGGTTCAGGACAGGTCACCGTGATGATAAAATGACACTTTGATATTTTTTTTGTAATAGAGGCCATTACAATTTTTTTTCTTTTTTGCTAAGGTAGAGAAGTTCTTACTTTATTTACTAAGAAAAAATTACAAAAGCATGAACCAGCACATTACACTTTGTTCCTGAGCATACATAAACTCGCCTGAGCACCTGTTAACGATAATAATTACCCACCAAAAGTTAATAATTTCAGATTAATCTGTGAAAGAGATGTCAAATTAAACCCTGAACTTCATTAATAATATAATGTCTAGTATTTTTTCTGCAAAAACATTGTCTACAGGATGTCTCGTATAGGTCAACTTGTTTGATTATTTTGGTCTATCTCACTTCCGGGAGATAAGATTTACCCCGCCCTGGAGCTAAAGTTGCGCATGCCCATAAGCGTGGGTACCTATGTTTGTTTTGTGACAAAGCGTTACAGCGTCTTTGATCTTTTATGATACTTTTGAGCTTCATTAGGTTTAACACTGGTGAAAAATCTATCAACTTATCTGTATTGAAGGACAAAAGTCGCAATATGCCTGAATAAATATATACACATTTTGTATTTGTAATAAAAAACTTAACTAACATTTTTATTTTCAGTTTAAATTTACTGAGTTTAAATTAATTTATCGATTTTGCCTGCTATTACTCTTATTTAGGAATTTAGAGTTAACAAATTATGTTATGTCTGATCAACATTGAGAACGTATAATTGTTTGTTGACAGATACGGCTATATTACTGCTCTGCACAGTTGCCTTCGCAGAAGCAAGAAGCAAGGGAGTCTTCCCTAATGGCTGCCCCACCGACTGGAAAGTAGAGCAGCTACTCCCTCATCCTAACTGCCACAAGTTT
Organism: Glyphodes perspectalis; assembly: GCA_951394215.1. NCBI lineage: Eukaryota > Metazoa > Arthropoda > Insecta > Lepidoptera > Crambidae > Glyphodes > Glyphodes perspectalis. Next base: position 4,746,086 of record OX596215.1, read on the forward strand.
TACCAATGCTGGGATGGAAAACTGGTTGAGCACAATTGTCCAGCGAAGCTCTATTTCAGTATAGAGGAAAACCGCTGCGAATGGGCTGAAGTTGTCGATTGCTCTGGAAGGGAAGTTCCTGACGAAATCGAGGACGATGCCAATAGCGATCAAGATAATAATAGCGACAGTGGTGACCATGGAGACACAGGAGCTGGAAACTGCGACCCCAGTGAAGCCCCGGCCATTTGCGCCGCGGAAAGTTCCAATTCAGTCTTAGTCGCTCACGAAAAATGTAATAAATTCTACATCTGCGCTCATGGCGCTCCCGTTGCCTTGAGGTGCCCGCCTAATCTCTTCTTCAACCCTAAAACCGACAAATGTGATTATCTAAAGAACGTCGACTGCGGAGATAGAATCATCTCTGAAGATGGAAATGATGACAACGACAGTGATGACAACAACAATGATGATGAAAACAACAGCGTTGATGATAGCAACAATGAAAACAACGATAGCAGTGACAATGGAAGCAATGACAATGAAAATACAGGAGCTGGAAACTGTGACCCAAGTGAGGCCCCAGCTATTTGTGCCGCAGAAGATTCTGACTCAATCTTAGTCGCTCACGAAAAGTGTAACAAATACTACATCTGCAATCACGGAGTCCCAGTAGCACAGCGCTGTCCTCCTTCTCTCTACTTCAACCCAAAATTAGACGTCTGCGACTTCCCCGAAAACGTTGACTGCGGAGACAGAGATATCCCTGCAGGTGGAAATGATGACAACAACAATGGCGATAACAGTGGTAACGGCGGTAACGACAATGGAAACACAGGGGCTGGAAACTCTGACCCAAGCGAGGCCCCAGCTATTTGCGCCGCTAAAGATTCTGACTCAATCCTAGTCGCTCACGAAAAGTGTAACAAATACTACATCTGCAATCATGGAGTCCCAGTAGCACAGCGCTGTCCTCCTTCTCTCTACTTCAACCCAAAATTAGACGTCTGCGACTTCCCCGAAAACGTTGACTGCGGAGACAGAGATATCCCTGCAGGTGAAAATGATGACAACAACAATGGCGATAACAGTGGTAACGGCGGTAACGACAATGGAAACACAGGGGCTGGAAACTCTGACCCAAGCGAGGCCCCAGCTATTTGCGCCGCTGAGGATTCTGACTCAATCCTAGTCGCTCACGAAAAGTGTAACAAATACTACATCTGCGATCACGGAGTCCCAGTAGCACAGCGCTGTCCTCCTTCTCTCTACTTCAACCCGAAATTAGACGTCTGTGACTTCCCCGAGAACGTTGACTGCGGAGACAGAGATATCCCTGAAGGTGGAAACGACGACAACAACAATGGCGATAACGGTGGTAACGGCGGTAACGACAATGGAAACACAGGGGCTGGAAACTCTGACCCAAGCGAGGCCCCAGCTATTTGCGCCGCTGAGGATTCTGACTCAATCCTAGTCGCTCACGAAAAGTGTAACAAATACTACATCTGCAATCATGGAGTCCCAGTAGCACAGCGCTGTCCTCCTTCTCTCTACTTCAACCCGAAATTAGACGTCTGTGACTTCCCCGAGAACGTTGACTGCGGAGACAGAGATATCCCTGAAGGTGGAAACGACGATAACAACAATGGCGATAGCGGTGGTAACGGCGCTGACGACAATGGAAACACGGGGGCTGGAAACTCTGACCCAAGCGAGGCCCCAGCTATTTGCGCCGCTGAGGATTCTGACTCAATCCTAGTCGCTCACGAAAAGTGTAACAAATACTACATCTGTGATCACGGAGTCCCAGTAGCACAGCGCTGTCCTCCTTCTCTCTACTTCAACCCGAAATTAGACGTCTGTGACTTCCCCGAGAACGTTGACTGCGGAGACAGAGATATCCCTGAAGGTGGAAACGACGACAACAACAATGGCGATAACGGTGGTAACGGCGGTAACGACAATGGAAACACAGGGGCTGGAAACTCTGACCCAAGCGAGGCCCCAGCTATTTGCGCCGCTGAGGATTCTGACTCAATCCTAGTCGCTCACGAAAAGTGTAACAAATACTACATCTGCAATCATGGAGTCCCAGTAGCACAGCGCTGTCCTCCTTCTCTCTTCTTCAACCCGAAATTAGACGTCTGTGACTTCCCCGAGAACGTTGACTGCGGAGACCGAGATATCCCTGAAGGTGGAAACGATGACAACAACAATGGCGATAACGGTGGTAACGGCGGTAACGACAATGGAAACACGGGGGCTGGAAACTCTGACCCAAGCGAGGCCCCAGCTATTTGCGCCGCTGAGGATTCTGACTCAATCCTAGTCGCTCACGAAAAGTGTAACAAATACTACATCTGCAATCACGGAGTCCCAGTAGCACAGCGCTGTCCTCCTTCTCTCTACTTCAACCCGAAATTAGACGTCTGTGACTTCCCCGAGAACGTTGACTGCGGAGACAGAGATATCCCTGAAGGTGGAAACGACGACAACAACAATGGCGATAACGGTGGTAACGGCGGTAACGACAATGGAAACACAGGGGCTGGAAACTCTGACCCAAGCGAGGCCCCAGCTATTTGCGCCGCTGAGGATTCTGACTCAATCCTAGTCGCTCACGAAAAGTGTAACAAATACTACATCTGCAATCACGGAGTCCCAGTAGCACAGCGCTGTCCTCCTTCTCTCTTCTTCAACCCGAAATTAGACGTCTGTGACTTCCCCGAGAACGTTGACTGCGGAGACAGAGATATCCCTGAAGGTGGAAACGACGATAACAACAATGGCGATAACGGTGGTAACGGCGCTGACAACAATGGAAACACAGGGGCTGGAAACTCTGACCCAAGCGAGGCCCCAGCTATTTGCGCCGCTGAGGATTCTGACTCAATCCTAGTCGCTCACGAAAAGTGTAACAAATACTACATCTGCGATCATGGAGTCCCAGTAGCACAGCGCTGTCCTCCTTCTCTCTACTTCAACCCGAAATTAGACGTCTGTGACTTCCCCGAGAACGTTGACTGCGGAGACAGAGATATCCCTGAAGGTGGAAACGACGACAACAACAATGGCGATAACGGTGGTAACGGCGGTAATGACAATGGAAACACAGGGGCTGGAAACTCTGACCCAAGCGAGGCCCCAGCTATTTGCGCCGCTGAGGATTCTGACTCAATCCTAGTCGCTCACGAAAAGTGTAACAAATACTACATCTGCAATCACGGAGTCCCAGTAGCACAGCGCTGTCCTCCTTCTCTCTTCTTCAACCCGAAATTAGACGTCTGTGACTTCCCCGAGAACGTTGACTGCGGAGACAGAGATATCCCTGAAGATGGAAACGACGATAACAACAATGGCGATAACGGTGGTAACGGCGCTGACGACAATGGAAACACAGGGGCTGGAAACTCTGACCCAAGCGAGGCCCCAGCTATTTGCGCCGCTGAGGATTCTGACTCAATCCTAGTCGCTCACGAAAAGTGTAACAAATACTACATCTGCAATCACGGAGTCCCAGTAGCACAGCGCTGTCCTCCTTCTCTCTTCTTCAACCCGAAATTAGACGTCTGTGACTTCCCCGAGAACGTTGACTGCGGAGACAGAGATATCCCTGAAGGTGGAAACGACGACAACAACAATGGCGATAACGGTGGTAACGGCGCTGACGACAATGGAAACACGGGGGCTGGAAACTCTGACCCAAGTGAGGCCCCAGCTATTTGCGCCGCTGAGGATTCTGACTCAATCCTAGTCGCTCACGAAAAGTGTAACAAATACTACATCTGCGATCACGGAGTCCCAGTAGCACAGCGCTGTCCTCCTTCTCTCTACTTCAACCCGAAATTAGACGTCTGTGACTTCCCCGAGAACGTTGACTGCGGAGACAGAGATATCCCTGAAGGTGGAAACGACGACAACAACAATGGCGATAACGGTGGTAACGGCGGTAACGACAATGGAAACACAGGGGCTGGAAACTCTGACCCAAGCGAGGCCCCAGCTATTTGCGCCGCTGAGGATTCTGACTCAATCCTAGTCGCTCACGAAAAGTGTAACAAATACTACATCTGCGATCACGGAGTCCCAGTAGCACAGCGCTGTCCTCCTTCTCTCTACTTCAACCCGAAATTAGACGTCTGTGACTTCCCCGAGAACGTTGACTGCGGAGACAGAGATATCCCTGAAGGTGGAAATGATGACAACAACAATGGTGATAACGGTGGTAACGGCGCTGACGACAATGGAAACACAGGGGCTGGAAACTCTGACCCAAGCGAGGCCCCAGCTATTTGCGCCGCTGAGGATTCTGACTCAATCCTAGTCGCTCACGAAAAGTGTAACAAATACTACATCTGCAATCACGGAGTCCCAGTAGCACAGCGCTGTCCTCCTTCTCTCTTCTTCAACCCGAAATTAGACGTCTGTGACTTCCCCGAGAACGTTGACTGCGGAGACAGAGATATCCCTGAAGGTGGAAACGACGATAACAACAATGGCGATAACGGTGGTAACGGCGCTGACAACAATGGAAACACAGGGGCTGGAAACTCTGACCCAAGCGAGGCCCCAGCTATTTGCGCCGCTGAGGATTCTGACTCAATCCTAGTCGCTCACGAAAAGTGTAACAAATACTACATCTGCAATCATGGAGTCCCAGTAGCACAGCGCTGTCCTCCTTCTCTCTTCTTCAACCCGAAATTAGACGTCTGTGACTTCCCCGAGAACGTTGACTGCGGAGACAGAGATATCCCTGAAGGTGGAAACGACGACAACAACAATGGCGATAACGGTGGTAACGGCGCTGACGACAATGGAAACACGGGGGCTGGAAACTCTGACCCAAGTGAGGCCCCAGCTATTTGCGCCGCTGAGGATTCTGACTCAATCCTAGTCGCTCACGAAAAGTGTAACAAATACTACATCTGCGATCACGGAGTCCCAGTAGCACAGCGCTGTCCTCCTTCTCTCTACTTCAACCCGAAATTAGACGTCTGTGACTTCCCCGAGAACGTTGACTGCGGAGACAGAGATATCCCTGAAGGTGGAAACGACGACAACAACAATGGCGATAACGGTGGTAACGGCGGTAACGACAATGGAAACACAGGGGCTGGAAACTCTGACCCAAGCGAGGCCCCAGCTATTTGCGCCGCTGAGGATTCTGACTCAATCCTAGTCGCTCACGAAAAGTGTAACAAATACTACATCTGCGATCACGGAGTCCCAGTAGCACAGCGCTGTCCTCCTTCTCTCTACTTCAACCCGAAATTAGACGTCTGTGACTTCCCCGAGAACGTTGACTGCGGAGACAGAGATATCCCTGAAGGTGGAAATGATGACAACAACAATGGCGATAACGGTGGTAACGGCGCTGACGACAATGGAAACACAGGGGCTGGAAACTCTGACCCAAGCGAGGCCCCAGCTATTTGCGCCGCTGAGGATTCTGACTCAATCCTAGTCGCTCACGAAAAGTGTAACAAATACTACATCTGCAATCATGGAGTCCCAGTAGCACAGCGCTGTCCTCCTTCTCTCTACTTCAACCCGAAATTAGACGTCTGTGACTTCCCCGAGAACGTTGACTGCGGAGACAGAGATATCCCTGAAGGTGGAAACGACGATAACAACAATGGCGATAACGGTGGTAACGGCGCTGACGACAATGGAAACACGGGGGCTGGAAACTCTGACCCAAGTGAGGCCCCAGCTATTTGCGCCGCTGAGGATTCTGACTCAATCCTAGTCGCTCACGAAAAGTGTAACAAATACTACATCTGCGATCACGGAGTCCCAGTAGCACAGCGCTGTCCTCCTTCTCTCTACTTCAACCCGAAATTAGACGTCTGTGACTTCCCCGAGAACGTTGACTGCGGAGACAGAGATATCCCTGAAGGTGGAAATGATGACAACAACAATGGCGATAACGGTGGTAACGGCGCTGACGACAATGGAAACACAGGGGCTGGAAACTCTGACCCAAGCGAGGCCCCAGCTATTTGCGCCGCTGAGGATTCTGACTCAATCCTAGTCGCTCACGAAAAGTGTAACAAATACTACATCTGCGATCACGGAGTCCCAGTAGCACAGCGCTGTCCTCCTTCTCTCTACTTCAACCCGAAATTAGACGTCTGTGACTTCCCCGAGAACGTTGACTGCGGAGACAGAGATATCCCTGAAGGTGGAAACGATGATAACAACAATGGCGATAACGGTGGTAACGGCGGTAACGACAATGGAAACACAGGGGCTGGAAACTCTGACCCAAGCGAGGCCCCAGCTATTTGCGCCGCTGAGGATTCTGACTCAATACTAGTCGCTCACGAAAAGTGTAACAAATACTACATCTGCGATCACGGAGTCCCAGTAGCACAGCGCTGTCCTCCTTCTCTCTACTTCAACCCGAAAATAGACGTCTGTGACTTCCCCGAGAACGTTGACTGCGGAGACAGAGATATCCCTGAAGGTGGAAACGATGACAACAACAATGGCGATAACGGTGGTAACGGCGCTGACGACAATGGAAACACAGGGGCTGGAAACTCTGACCCAAGCGAGGCCCCAGCTATTTGCGCCGCTGAGGATTCTGACTCAATCCTAGTCGCTCACAAAAAATGTAACAAATACTACATCTGCGATCACGGAGTCCCAGTAGCACAGCGCTGTCCTCCTTCTCTCTTCTTCAACCCGAAATTAGACGTCTGTGACTTCCCCGACAACGTTGACTGCGGAGATAGAGATATCCCTGAAGGTGGAAACGATGACAACAACAATGGCGATAACGGTGGTAACGGCGCTGACGACAATGGAAACACAGGGGCTGGAAACTCTGACCCAAGCGAGGCCCCAGCTATTTGCGCCGCTGAGGATTCTGACTCAATCTTAGTCGCTCATGAAAAGTGTAACAAATACTACATCTGCACTCACGGAGTCCCAGTAGCACAGCGCTGTCCTCCTTCTCTCTACTTCAACCCGAAATTAGACGTCTGTGACTTCTTCGAGAACGTTAACTGCGGAGAAAGAGATATCCCTGAAGGTGAAAACGATGACAACAATAACAATAATGACAGCAGTAATGAAATTCCCGATGGTGGAGATGGCAATGGGGATGAAAATAATGATAATGGTAACACAGGAGCAGGAAACAATGACCCTAGCCAAGCGCCTGCCATTTGTGCGGCAGAGGGCTCAGATTCAGTGCTAGTTGCTCACGAAAAGTGCAACAAATTCTACATATGTTCTCACGGAAAACCCATCCCTATTCGTTGCTCAGCAAATCTCGTCTTTGACCCTCAATCAGATCAATGTGATTTTGTTAAAAACGTAGACTGCGGAGACAGAATCATCCCTGATGAGGATAACGATAATAACGACAATGACAACAGCGACAGTAGTGACAACAACGACAACAGCGACAACAGCGAGAACAGCAGCAACAGCGACAACAATGACAACAGTGACAACAGCGACAACAGCAACAACAACAACAACATCGAAGCCGGAGAAGCTGGTGATTTCTGCCTGAAAAATTACAACCACGGTCTGTACTACGCTCATGAAAACTGCAACCAGTTCTATGTGTGCTTGCACAAACAGCCTGTGTCGCTCACCTGCCCCGGAGACCTCCTTTACGACGTGAAACAACACGTATGCGACTGGCCCGAGAACGTCAATTGCGGCAGCCGCCTGTACCCTTACCATCTAAGAGCGAAATCTCTTAACAAACACCTGGGGGCCCGCCAAGCCTTACGCCTGTAACCAACATAATATAATAAATGAAATATTCAGGTCAGATGTTCATCCTGAAAGTAATACCATGTTCTAAATTATACAAATATGTTAAATGTTAAATTCATTAGAAATGTTATGTAAACAGCCATCTTTACAATAATAAACTATGATGAAATAAATTCGCTGAAGTCTTCTGTATTAATTATACCTAAACCTCCTTATTGTAATAGAAACCTCCTAACAATCAGCCAATACCTAATATTCTAAAACAATATTTTTTAATAATAATAAATTTTAACAAAAATAAAAACCGACTTCAAAAAACCCCGCAAAAAATGTTTATAAAAAACACAAGTAAAAACTGCCTTAATAGCTATTTAAATGTCTAAACACTAAAAAGTATAAAATAAATTCTTTCGGCTGCTTCGATGAAAGTATTAATCTTTAATACGTATTTAAATAGTTACAATAATCAGTTAGTTTTGGAGTCGGTGCCAGCCCGCGTAATTATATCATCATTTCGGAATTTGCAATTATTTGTTTCTTGGTGAAGGGTGGTAAAATAGGTTTTGAATATACAAAATCAATAGTAAGTTAATACTCATATTTTAACTAATTTGTTTCATATAGTTATTAGTAAGGTAATTTGTTATTAAGTGTCTACTTTTTTTTAGTTTGGCTGGCACCGACTCCAAAACTAACTGATTATTGTAAATATTTAAATATGTGTTAAAGATTAATACTTTCATCGAAGCAGTCGAAATAATTTATTTTATACTTTTTAGTGTTTAGACATTTAAATAGCTATTAAGGCAGTTTTTACTTGTGTTTTTTATAAACATTTTTTGCGGGGTTTTTTGAAGTCGGTTTTTATTTTTGTTAAAATTTAACTTATTTGTTACTTTTTAGTGAAATTTATTAATAGGTAGGTAGACCAAATTAAAACGAGCTGCTTTAATGAGACAGTGCCGGTCTTATGAGACTAAAGACGAAAAGGTATAACGAGCCTTTAATGTTTAAAGAATTACTAAAAACTACTAATCTTCAAAGAGTTATACCTTTCATCATCAGCTTAGCAACATAACATGATTAGTACGAGACGCAAATACTGGAATCGTTTTAGAAACAATAAATAAAACACTTAACATGTCGTTAAAATTTAAGAGTGGCCCTCGTTTTCATGGAATCCCATCACTAGACCAAGACTTGGTGAAATTGAGACTATCTCGAGAATAACACTCAATATGGCCCTATAATATTGAAAGAATTATCCACGAACTCCTAATCGTTAAGAAGTTACACCTTCCATCATCAGCTCAGCAACATGAGATTATGAATACCAGACGTAAATACTTGAACTGTTTTAGAAAATAACTAAAATAGATTGTACGCGCCTATAATACTTGAGGGTTTCCCTCGATTTGCCTAAGATTCCTTCATCAGATCCAGATGTGGTACCAATAGGACCAACTCCAGGATATACCCTTTTGAATAAACAAAAGAACTCTAAAAATCGTCTTACAATTCTCGAAGATATCAATATTTAAAGAATCATAAACTAATTCCTAATCGTTAAGGATTTGTACCTTCCATCATCAGCTCACCAATATAAGATGATAAGTACCATGCGTAAATACTTGAACAATCTTAGAAAATGTCTAAAACACATTGTACGTGCCTATAAAGTTTGAGGGTTGCCCTCGATTTTCCTGGGATCCCTTCATCAGATCCTGACTTGGTGGCAATGGGACCAACTCGGGAGTAAACCCTTTCGATTAAAAAAAAAATTTTGGAAATCGGTTAACAATTCTCAGAGATATCGAGTAACATACATAAAAAATAATAAAAAATAAAAAAAAAAATAAAAAAATCAGTCGAATTGAGAACCTCCTCCTTTTTTTTGAAGTCGGTTAAAAATAAGTCTGGCTGCCACCCACAACTACATTCCTATGGATTTTAATAGGACAAATATTAAAAAGATGATATGCCTACTTATGACATGAAACATGCATAATAATATTATCAAATTGATCGCAGCGTTAATAAGCTTGCAATATTTATTATCACAACATATAATCAGTGTTTACCCAATATTAGTAGCGCAATCTTAAAACCTACGTCGCTCCCAAGTGACGCAATTGCGAAGGTTAGCGAGAATTCTATATACAAAAACTAAGACGGAGGAAAGAGGAAGGAGATGGGCTTACCTTCTCCTTCTTCCACGTAATCGCCTTGGGAATGCGTTATTTGCCTAGCATCTCGTAAAAGGCGACCATTAGTGTATTGAGTAGGTATTAGATTGTGATCAAATAACCACTTGCCACTACTATTTCACAATTTTCCGTCCAAACTAAATCAATTTTATTTTGATGGTGGTTGGTTTTACTTGGCCAAAAGTGGTTATAAAAGGGTTTGCCCTTAAAGCTTAACTTAAACTTACTTCTACAATTACTTTAACAAACTAAGTACATAGTATACCATAGAAAAAAAATAGCGTGACAAAATAATAAACACATTAAAAAGAGGAAGTCATCAAGATGAATAGGGCGAAATTGCACACTTTTCAAAGCCTTACCAGTGGTGGCGGTAAGGGGGGCGGACCGCTCAATTTGAAATAGCTGTTCAACTTCTAAAGATTTATTAAGTAAATAGGTCCTGGGTTACAATGTCGGCGGGGCGGCAGAAAACAAAGGATTTGAAACCTCGCCTCGGGGCGGAAAAATTGACCCACCCCGACGACCGGGGCGATCCCACGCTACGCTTCTGTGCCTTACGCCATACTTTTAACACACCATTTAATTAGTAGTACTGCCCGCATATCTAGACTTTAGAGTAGACAGATTAGCTTGCGCTTGCGATCGTATTGAATACGTTAAACCTTGCCAAACATCTTGACAGGTTTATTTATACACAGGTAAAGTATTAATTTCAAAATAAATTGCCGGCGTTGACGAACATAACACAATACTTATCGTAGTAATATCGTAAATGTGAAGGTTTGGATATTTTTTATTTAAATTCGTATTTCTTGGTTATTCAATTATTTTTTTCTTGTTCATTATTCTTTAGTTCAATTCTGAGATAAAATCGCAGGCAGATACTAGTAAAAAAAATGATTGATCAATGATAAGCCCTTTTTGTAGCAATATAGCGCTCTTGCTACGCAAACTTCGTCGTAAAAGCTACGTCGTAGCAGATAAGCTACGAACTACGAACGGAAGGTTCGAAATATAAATGACACTGTTTTTTCACACTCCCTTCAGCAAGCCAGACTCATGTAATGTGCGAGTACTGAAGCGGAGATGTCGGACGGACGAGCTGACCGGCGTACTGACTTTTGTTGTGTTATACGTAGTATAATAGTAAAATATTAATCTGCCTAATCATACTCCACTAAAGAAATATAAAGATTTGTATTTTTTTAACACTCATTTTAAAAACAGTTCAAAGCAATTCGCTACGACTACGTGTTGCGTCTTATGCAAGCTTTTTCAGTGTTTAATGAGTAGGATTCTTGATAAGGTGAAGAGTAGTGTTGCCGAACTATCGATAGTATCGATATGTTTGTGCGGTCGATTTTCTGTCATCCACTAGACAATTATTGTATCGATTGTTGTTGCAATATACAGTAGCAATAGTATCGATACTATCGATAGTGCATGCGATATTGAGCTTCGATAGTATCGATACTATCGATAGTAGGTATTGCTGTGTGTCGATAGTCTTGCCACTCACGGATCTATCGATACTATCGATAGTGGACTATCGAGCGGCAACACTAGTGCAGAGGCTCGGGTAGCATTTATAGTCCAAAATCCCAGGATTGCCAGATGTTACTTATTTTATCAGAAATGAAATGTGCAGTAAAGGGTAGTACTTATACGTTCTAGAACTATTCGGGTATTAACCAGATTGGGTAGTGGGCCCAGTTGGCATCAGGTGCGAAAGTAAGGATATGATTTTGTTCAATTAACTTAAATTCAGATTTCTTATCTCGTATGTAAGTATATATATTCAACATTGCAAGACATTTCCGCAATAACTTCCACCAGATGGTTCAAAATTCCCGAAAAAATAATTCTTGAAAAGTGGGATACGAAAAAAAACGCATATTCAACTGTTCCATTATGTATATGACATTTAGTACAATATTTTACGCCTTTTTTCGTATATGACATTGACATTAAATTAAATCCTTAAAACGGATGCCGACTTTAACTGCCACCACGCCTTTGTACTTGAACCGCCTCTGCGACTGCGAGCTGTCGTCGTCGATGTCGTCAAACTCGTCTTCCTTAGATACGTCGTTATTGTTGTCTTTAATGTTGCAACCAGCGTTGTCAGGATGGTCGCAAACCTGGAAACAATGGTTCTCTTACAACGTTTTTTGAATGTTTTTTTTTATCAAATACTTTATGACGCATGTCATGATAATAGTTTATCATAGACCGTTTTCGAACTGCTTCCCTAGAAAGTATTCAGGGGGATTTAAGCCACCCTTTTTAACACACGCAGGATTTGATGTAGGGGTGGCTCTATTGCATTAAAATTTTACTTTTAGATCATATATTGGGAAAACCCTTATCATTCCTTAAAAGTAGATACTTTTCTAAATAGTACGGTAAGTTAGTCACCCCGTACTATGATTAGATACATAAAAAAAAAAAATAAATAAGAATATTCAGTGCTATTATTTAATTCATGTGCAATTTCGACCTACATAGTACCTACATCATATTTATATTATTGTTGAGAGTACTAAAAATATCTACCTCAATATAAATAAATCTGATTACATGCTTTCTATTTATCAAAACAACTACAGCCAAAATGCTAAGGTTCTGCAAAGTTTTAATATTAGGCTGTATATGTTGTATATATGCGCAACTTGTTAAATTTCGTTTTTCAGTGATGAATACAAATAAAAACAAGACGGGGTAAAAGTGGGTTTTATTTATTAAGTGATGTAGTTCACGAAGTCTTTTATTGAAATATTTAAAAAAAAGCATATTATACTGAATAATTTAAATTAATTTTTCTAATGGTTAAACCCATTAGAAAAAGTCAAAATGTCTGCTTAACATGTTCTTATTTCCTTAGCAATAAAGGTTAACATTTAGCAACTTTTATTGCCAAATGATATATAAAATTTTAACGGGACTATTATTCCCTCAATAATTGAATTCTCGCTGCGTAGTGTTTGTTGAACGATACATTGCAGCCAGCGTCTCTCTCGTAGTCACATACCTGTGAATAAAAAAGTGAATTAGGTAAATTACATATCACTTATTTTCCTTGCATGTACTACCAGGCTCTCCAAATGCAAGGGTAAATAAATTACTATAAATAAAAATATGGTTAACACTACAAAGCGATTTCCATACGTTTTAGGAACTGACAAATCAAATCCTTCCGTAGAGTTAATTTTGACGTAATCAGTTAGTAACATTCAATAATTTCAAAGCAGTCCCTAATTATTAAAATTATTAATAATTATGGACTGCTTATGGATAATAATCCTACAAATAAAAGGGACGTTTACTGTGCAAAAAAAAATTTAAGCCTGGCCTTAAATTACTAAACAGAATATTTTTTTGTAAACAAAAAAAATACGCATTGTTATATATTGTTATTGTATTGTTTATCACGTAGTGAAGCCTCTCGAAACTTAAATGCGTTTAAATCTGCACTATGTTTGTTTATTGAACAATTCAAAATTACCATAGGTCAATATGTTTTTTATGAACTAAATAGGTAGTATAGATGTTTAAAATAAATGTTTTTAGTCACCTACCAATAAAATTATCGACTAAAAAGTCAACGAATTTGGTGTTAAATACCATAAACATTTTGCTCTTAATCACAAGATATAAAAAAATACGATGTGTAGACTGAAAATACGGGAAACTATTTCAATGAAAAAAAAAAAAAGTACCCTGTGGAAAATCAAAAATAATTAGAAAATAATATTAAGCATTAGTATAAGGAAATCAAGAGGGAGAAACAAAAACTTTATTTGGACAATAAATGCGGAAAGCCGGCTAATGATAGAGTACTGATACAGATCTCCGGACGTATTAATACTGATTAGAAAATGTACAATCGTTAGTTGCGTAACTATAATTTATCACTAACTCTATTTGTATTAGTCCTGCTAACTTGTTCATTGACATGTTCTAAGGTAGGATCTTTATTATATTATTTGTATATCAATACCATTGATCCAATATCTCATTCTACGCTTATGATTATGATATTTCTCTAATGGTTTAATTCAAGCAATTCTGTTATATATAACCATTATAAAAATATTTTATTGGTATCAATTATGTTGATATTAATGAAAAATATCGGATTAGAAATACCGGATTAGTAATATCTGATAAGATTTCTGGGAGTACCAATCAGTTTTTAACCCCCGATGCAAAAAGAGGGGTGTTATAAGTTTGACGTGTCTGTCTGTCTGTGTGTTTGTCTGAGGCATCGTAGCTTCTAAAAGAATATACCTATTTAAATAGACCATTTTTTTGTTTAATAGCGGACGCAGTCGAGATGGTTCTTAGCTACAATTTATGAAAATCTGTCCCGGTCTTCAAGGTCATTCATCAGCTTGTTTGTTAGCTGTGATAGGAATCTTAGACGCATAGCGGATATTTACTTTACTTTCAAACATATGTTAGACCTAACATTTGAAACACTCATGTATTCTGGAACCACTGAGCTGGTCTGATGTAGGAGTAGTAGGAGACCAGCTCAGTGGTAGGAGACGTAACCCTGGATTGCGTATTAGTAAATCCATCGAGTTTAAGCTCGTTAGATCTGTCGTAACTAGTTCTGTTCTCATATTTCTAGTTGACGAGGACCTGATGCTCGAAATGGGAGGTGGCTGATGTAACCCTGAAATGTCTGCTAGTAAAACCATCGAATTTGGGCTCATGTAGCCTCTCCTTAACTAGTTCTGTTCATATCTCCTGATAAAAAAGACGTGATACGAGGACTTGATGACAATAACCTGAAGCTGGAAGGGTCCAGCTTTAGGTTATTGTCATTAATTTATAACATCATTCGTTTACTTCAGATCGTATTAAGTAACCCCCGACACAAAAAACTATAAAAAGTAAAATATTATCAAATAAATTTCTCCTTTTTTTAAATATTTATACGAAATAAATCTTATAATTAAGTTAAAATGCTTAAAGAGAATATTAAATAATTTTTTACTTTTTATAGTTTTTTTGTTTCGGGGGTTACTTAATATGATCTGAAGTAAACGATTGATGCTATGAATTAAAAAAATATTGGTTAATTTAGCCTCACTTAGATTCACGACGATATAAAACAATAGGTTTATATGGGTAATGTAAAATAGATCCAAGTATATTAAAAACTTAAAAAACCAAGTACATATAAGAATAACCCCGTACCGTATCGCACGTACCTGATGATTCCCACTCTTTGCTTTTAGTATTTCTATGCAATGTTCCCTTTGTCTTTTTTATCGCCTATATTATAGAAAACCGTTTTTACCACTATCTACCTCTATCACAGCTCTATCTAATAATTATTTTATTTTTATTATACATATATAACCTATAAATATTACCGAGAATATAATCAAATACTTAATGTGTATTAATGGTAATATATTAATTAAGTATAGGATTTCAATTATAATATCAAAAATTTAACATCAAATGAAATTTTTAGGTAAAGGATAAAACTAACCTGCAACTGAACGTTGAAGTGCAGTCCAGCGGGGCAAGTTTTGGCAACCAGCTGGCCCCACACGCATTGATAGAACTTGTTGCAGTCCTCGGAGTTCGGCACCAACCAATGGATGAAGTGATCTACGGGGCATCCGTTCTCTTGGAATTCGATTTGTTCTTCGCTAGTTTCGGGTTCGATTTCAGCTTCAGGCTCGGATTCGGGCTCGGACTCAGGCTCGGACTCAGGCTGGGGCTCCGGCTCGGGCTCGGGTTCGGGCTCAGGCTGGGGTTCGGGTTCGGGCTCGGGCTGGGGCTCAGGCTCGGGTTGTGGTTCCGCACCAGGCACGTTCCTGTCACCGCAGTCTACATTTTGCGGCCAGTCGCACTGCATGTCGTTGACGTTGAACCAAAGGTTGGACGGGCATTGTTGTTCGACGGGTTGGCCGTATGTGCACTTGTAGAACTTGTCACAGTCTCCGTGCACCAGCAGCAGCTCGATGGACCAATCGGTCTCCTGCTCCGCGGGGCACTGGTTGCCGGCCTGGCTAACCGCCACGAAGGCGGCTAAAAGCACTGCAATCCCTAAAACTAAACACATAACCACGTCAAATTGTATACTTGTAAAGTTAAATGCTAGTTGATACTAAGCGACCAAACTAATTTTACAAGTTTATACATTTGATTTCAGTACAAAAACGAAAAATAAACTTTTTAATAAATTCCAGGAGAGAATATTACGGGAGACTCGATCAAAACCTATAATAAGTCAAAAATAAACAATAAATTAACACAGACGTCTTGAAATATATTTTAGACTGCACGGTTTGCACAGTATTTCGCGGGCAAGGTATGTACATACCTTTCATATTTCCCCCCGTCCGACAATTTGGCCGTCTACGGCGGACATATGTTATATACCCTGCCAATCAGGCCACTATCTCCATCTTAATCTTTGTAAATCGTCACAAACAGTAGCAAATATCCGATTGGACATGTTGTCAGCAGCTAAGATCGATATCTTTTTTGATACCTGCATTATATTTTAATATGAAATAGCTACTATGCTATGTTAAATATGGTACATAGCATATAGCCTGCTATATTAATTTTATTTTTTAATGCCTTCGCTTTCTGTTGTCTTTGTGATACATCATATATAGCGTTATATCCCGTGCTTAGACGGGGTCCGCTTAGACCATGATCCAGGATTTAGAGAATCTGGTAGGTAATTACTTTGAAGCGACTGCCGATCTGACATTCGTAACCCTAAGATAGGGGAACCAGACAATTTTTGGACCATGGTGTTGTCTTTATGTGATACGAAAAACTCAAAATGTGAGATTCGAGTGGTATCAAAAATATATTCTAAAACATTGTATATTAACGCCTAGATAGTATAAACAGAGGTATCACATGAATGTTTGTCCAGGTTAAGGATTGAACCCAAAACACTTGGCGCGTAGGACAAGGTCAGTTAGGTCATCTCCGAATGCACCATCGAATAGATTATAATAAATAAATAAATAAATAATGATTGATGATTACATTTGAAGGTAAATAAGGTACAGGATTTTTTATCGCGGGATAACACACTGGACACACCATAACCTCTCTATAACAGATCGAATTCCATGCGCCCAAAGCCGCGATGAAAAGCTTATTTTGAATGTGCATATTGATGAAATTACTATCGATAAAATAATTTTCGAAACTGGATTAAGGTAATATTTGTATCTTGATTTTAGATTAAAACTTGCATTGACTACCTTTACAATATAAGGATGTTAGTTTGTTTCTCAAATTAGCATAGAACTCTTATACTCGTAGTTCACGTAAGTTTAGTAAAGACAAATGAAATTGTATCAGGATGAGGAAATGTCTTGATATACAATGTAATTGCGTATAATCAGTGAAACTGACCTATAAAAGTCAGTCAGTAATATTAGTATCTCAATAGTAGGAAAATAGGTCACGTGTGTACGCAGGCCCGAGCGCAGCAGACGCCTGGCGCCAGCAAGTCGCGGAGCCGGCGGCGAGAGGAGCCTGCGCCAGTCGTCGCCCACCCGCCCCCGCAACCGTCCAACTGCGCAACAACACAACATGAACACCAGTCTCCTCATCACCATCAGCTTCATCGTCACTACTAACTGCGCGAAACCCACTTCTGCAAGCGACAAAACAGTGGTCCACGTGAAGAAGAGTGGCGACCATGCCAAAACTAAAACACAAAACAAGGTAGAATCCGAGCCAGAGGATGATTCAGACATCATCTCAATTTTGCCCAGGAAGGAAATAGTACCAATAATACGTCCTGATATGTAAGTGTTTAACGCTTTCTAATTTTTTACGCTTTTATAGTATAATTTTATTCATCAAGTCTTTCTGGTTTATTTAGTTTATGATAGTGACCGTGGTTATTAGTAATACAGTTTAGAATCCGCTCGTGCTCCACATGCATGGTTAGTGTGGACAATGTAAACGTTTAAATCTATTTGCATACATACGTACATAGCATTACGCACGCCCGCATCATTATCTAAGTAATTCCCCTTTAACATGATTTTGGAGTGTTACTTACTAGTAAATTAAATTTTGAAAAACATTTTCATATACTAATACCTTAGTAGGCTTCTAACACAAAAATAAAGTCGCAAATATAAATAAATAAATTTTCCAGACCGACACACCAATTCCCTAGCTCCAAACTAAGCTTATGCTTGTGCTTAGGGTACTAGGTGAACGGATAGACATTCTTAAATACGTTTATAAATATCCATGACTCGAGTACAAATGTCCATGTTCATCACACGAAACATTCGCTTCTAGCGGGGTTTTAACCCGTGACCCTTGGTTTCGTAGCCAGGGTCTCTGACCACTCGACCAACGGGCCTGTCAAAATAATATTTGAATAAGTACTATTAAAAATAAATATGTGAATAGTACATAAGGGAGTCCCCGATCGTTATTATATGATGACACGTTTATGACAGCTGTATTATATTTTCGCAATCTTTACAGCCCGTATACTACCGGTATATGTCTAAGTAGATTTAGGGAACCAATTTGGCAATATTTAGGTATATTCGAAAAGATTTTTGATCAACATCTACACACCACCTTTAATTTAGTCTAGTGATTAGTTAGTGTCATATACATTATGGTTATTATAACATTGATGTGGCAGAAAAATATTTTTTATGATGAACGGATAATATAAATTATGGGGTAAGCAATTTAGCACTTTATCAAAATTATCTTGTTTGTTCTGTTGGCTATTATTTCATCATCTAATCATCATCTTCTCCCTATTATGTTCCGTGACTTCCGTGCAAATTCAGGTTCCACTTAGATCAAGGATAGGATTTAGCGAGTCTGGCTATTGCATTAAAGCGAATGCTTATCTGCCCTTCGTAACCCTCATATGGAAACCTTACAAATTGGATCATGGTCCAGTTATTTTAATATGCAGATTTCAACACGATGTTTTTCCTTATCGCTAAGCAATACAAGTATAAATTCGTATATAGACTTAAAAATTAAGTCCCATGTTGGTCTGGGACTATAAAAGAATTTGCCAACTGTGTTTCTTGCCTAGCATGTCGTAAAAGGCGACTAATGGTATATGGGGTTTTGGGTATGTGATTGTGTAGGCGACGAGCTAGCCACTTGTCACTACTTTTTCACAATTTTTCATCTAACCCAGGCTAGTTTTATTTTTGGCTGAATGTGGTTAAAGGGGACTGCTGCCCCTTTGGGCATTACGGGCGTGACGTTATGATATGATGATACTTAAAAAATCCGACCAAAGAAAACATGTACGTGCCCGCATTGGAATTAGCATCCCTCGCAAGAGGCGCCTCTCGCTCTAATTAATTGATTGATTACATCCCCGTCTTATATCTTAAGGTACCTAAGAATAATTAATTCTCACGATAATTTTGACAATACTTCACAGATTAGAACAATGGGCCAAAGAAATATCGGATATCCTGATCAAAACGGAGGAGCGGGTCGTGCACAGACAGGGGCTGGTGGAGGGGTTCCGGGACGCGAAGATCAAGACGGCGGCGCGCAACGGGTCGGCCATCGCGGACCAGCTGGCGGCCAGCATGGAGAAGATGCTGAGCCGCCGCGTGCGCGCCGCCGAGCGCATCATGCGCCGCGCCGAGGAGCTCTCCAGCGCTGATGACATTGACCCGCCGCCCGGCTACGTCTACGACCGCAGTATTGTTAGTAAACGCTGTCGTCGTTTTGACTATATTTATGATATTGCGTATGAATAAGACGCAGATAGGTTACTCGAAAACGGGACATTTATTTACATTTGTTTTCATTCATGCATGATGTGATAAACGCTGGCTGTCTTTATTTAGCGTACTACTATAAACTTTTTTAATCACGCTATTCATTTTTAATTATTTGTCAAATTGGTAGGTAACAAATGTGTTCGGAACATTGGTATAGATACATACCTATTACATTATTAAATGTTGGCTAAGAGGTTATCTAAGTACCTACAATCCGTTTTTTGCTGCAATCACAACGTCGAAGCACTTCATGAAATAAACGTTCATCTAGCTTCACCTTGTCAACGTTTACAGGAACTGGACGAGTTGAAGAAGAAGCTGTCCCGAGACATGCTCGGCGCGGAGTGGGACCTGCTGGCGACGTGCCGCAGCCTGGCGCGCGTGCATGTTTTCCGCAGCGCGCACTTCGACGCCGACGTCTCGCTCAACACCAGTAGCGTGCACCCTTCCAGCGAGGTCTTCGACTGCAGTCAGTATGCAACGTCTTACCAAATTATGTTTGACCGATGCTATTCTTGGCCGAATGCAGGTTTCGTGGGATCATACACAGTTCTATAGTTCAGTTCATGCTTTCGGTTAACACTAAGTAGCATCGGTCAAAAGTAATTCGTTGCATTGAAGGTCCCCTTAGGACGTAAGCGCACTGGTTATAGCACCTAAAATATAAGTATATTCATGTTGGTCTGTGATTCAAAAAGAATACTTATACCGCCTGTGTTCATTGCATATCATAAAGGGTGAATGTCACTACCTCTTTACAACTTTCCGTCTAACTCAATTTATATTATTACTGGCGATATGGGGTTTAAGGAGCTAGCTGTTCCTTGGGTTCGGCCTACTCCTTAGGCAATGGCGTAACTATAGATAGAGTGACAGGAGTGGCAAAATACCACGGGCCCCCGCCTGGAAGGGGCTCCCGCATCCCGTGAACACGGGGATTGAAATCAAATACTATTCTAGAGTAGGGTTGCCATCTCTAAAATTTGGCAACCAGGACAAGATACATGAAAACCCCGGATTTTAGAGCCCAGAACCCGGATATGTCAACAGGTTCTTAAGCATAGTCGGTGTAATAAAAAACAGTTGAAAATGAAGGTGAATTTAGCGATTCGGTTCATCGGTTAATCGTGGCGTGCGGGCATGGTGCGTGGGTCGCGAGCGGCCCAAGACTTTAAATTTTAAACCCGGACTACAAATGAAGCCCCGCCCGGACGCTCCCCGGATGCCCTTTAAACTAGGGCAAATCCGGGGAAACCCGGACGGATGGCAACCCTATTCTAGAGGGAGGGCAAATTTTTGGCCCGACCCGGGATTTGAACCCGGGACCTCTTAGTCCTTAGGCGGCGCATGCTACCACTAGACCGAGGCAGTCGTTTCTTATGTATGTATGTAAAATATGTAAAAGCGCAATACACCTAAGATACTCTCGTGTCGCCTAAGTCTTGTACTCACGATTAGCCAAATCACAATCACGAAATTTATGTTGATCATTCTACGTAAACTCAGACACTCTCAGCTAATGCCATTGAACACTTAACTTGTTAGACTTGTAATTGTGTTCTTTATGTTTTCACAGGTCCCGAAATATTAAAACATATATACTGGTCGGAAGGGCTAATATCCACCTTCAAAGAAAATTATGCCGAAGACGCATCAACGGGTTTCCAATATTTCTGTAGTGCTAGAGGATTTCTGCGCCATTATCCTGGTACGTAAATAATAGATGCAACCAGTTATTACTATTGATTTAATTATTAATATCTAAACTATTGCAGATATATACGTATTATTAGTATTTTTTTTAATATACTGCAATACGGCGAACATACGACAATACTTAATTGAATTTTAAATAAAAACTGCAGTGCAGAGTTCATAGATAGATAGGTAGGTACAAGTAACAAACTTTAGAAGCGTGGCATAAAAAACCCTTTATTAATATATCTATGCTTATAATAAATCTGTAGAGGTCAATTCTGTACATGAAATATATTTTCAAAATAACTATCAGGGGGTGATTAGTGATCGATACTGATGCCAAAAATGCAATCAGTAAAATTTTTGTCTGTCTGTCTGTCTGTCTGTCTGTCTGTCTGTATGTTCCTTATAGAAACAAAAACTACTCAACGGATTTTAACGAAACTTGGTACAATTATTCTTCATACTCCTGGGCAGGTTATTGTATACTTTTCATCACGCTACAATCAATAGGAGCAGAGTAGTGAAGGGAAATGTTGGGAAAACGGGAGAAGTTACTCCATTTTTTAAGTTTCCGTCGCGTGTGCAGCCTTAATGGTTAAAGTTACATAGAAATCATGTATGACGGAAATAGTCTTTATAATATTAACCATAAACGCGGGTGACACCGCTGGCACAGCTAGTATCTAATAAAATAATAACTAATAAAGTAGCCCTAAACTAAAAATATTACTTGTACTAGTAATAATTAATCTAATAATTTCAAAGGGCTCAAAAATAATGTACCAACTGTGTTCTTCGCCTAGCAAGTCCTTTATTGCCCTAAGTGGAATTCGAACGGAAGCAGCCCCCTTCGAGGCGAGTTCTCTAACTACTACCTATACTAAACTAAGCAGGCGACTCGAATGTTTACAGCGGCAGTGTGGGACAGCATGTTCAAGCTGCCCCTTGCGGATGTGGACGACGTGTACGACTGCCGCATGCGGCCGTGGTACGTGAGCGCGGGCGGCGCGCCGCGCGACGTGCTCATCCTGGTGGACGCGTCTGGCTCCATGAACGGCTCCTCCAACCAGGTACAGTACTCATGCTCACTTAACAGGAAGCCGTGGTACATGAGCGCGAGCGGCGCGCCGCGCGACCTGGTCATCCTGGTGGACGCGTCCGGCTCCATGAACGGCTCCTCCAACCATATGCAATACTCATGATCACTCAGTATGGAATTTGCTTGGATGAAAAAACAGATTATGTTTCGTTCGTCAGTTAGCGCCATGACGTCACTTAATGCAAAAATTTTAGGCTTAAATTTTAGCGCGCTGTATTTTCGTCATTTTCGGTTGGCTGGATAATAGGAAAAATACAATAGGTATTAGACGTTTGAAAGACGAAAACATACTGCGCCGACCTCAGATGACCTGGAAAAAGGCAAGATGGTGATTATAAAGAGAGATGCTTATTATAATTTTTTGTTTGTATCAGGTGGTGGCGCGGCACTTCACTCACACGCTTCTGAACGCGCTCACGGACGACGACCAGGTCAACGTGCTGCGGTTCAACCTCACCGTCAAGTCGCCCATCTCCTGCTTCGACAACAAGCTCGTGTCGGTAAGTTACATCTACCCATTCGCCTTTAATAGGATAATTTACATCGCCAATAATTTCAGTAACTTTTTGTGATCAAAACTTTTCATGCAGCATTTCTTTACAGATTTTTTTATCAGGCAACTTTACATACATTGATTTGACTTCGAGCTAAGTAGCTTAAAGACTTGAGTTACAGATATCACAATCAACAGTGATATTACCAGTATACATATACCTAAATCCAGTGGCGGATTTACCCTAAGGCCCAGTAGGCCCGGGCCTATGGCGGCTAGATATTAGAGGCGGCCAATCGTACTAAAAATTAAGTGATGACGCTTTAGTAGTAAGAATTTAAGCCTAGGGCCTAGAGCGGCCAAGACTGTAAATCGGCCACTGCCTAAATCTATACTAATATTAAGTATAAAGAGGAAAGATTTGTTTTTTGTATGTGTGTATGTTTGTAATGAATAAACTCAAAAACTACTGTGCTGATTTCAAAAATTCTTTCACCTTTGTAAAGCTACATTATCCGGAAGTAACATATATATAACATATATAACATACATATATATAGGCTATATTTTATCCCCATATTCCTACAAGGACGGGAACTATGCGGGTGAAACCGCGGGGCGCTGCTATACATTATATATATTGACACCTAGGCACAGAACAAATACAAGTATTAATCACACGAATTTGCTCTGAATGTGAAGTGGGCATTGATCCCACAAAGTCAAAAGTGAGAAACACAAAATAGAGTGCACCTGTGTTCATGCAGTCTAACCTATATCTCTTGCGTAATTGGCTTATACTCATAGATATTAGTCACCCTGGTGGAATCGGTTAGGAGGATATTAAGTGTAAGAGACTCATGATTCCAGGCAGACCACGTGAACACGGCGGCCATGATGGCTGCTCTGTACGAGCACACGGTGCACAACAAGACCAACATGACGTATGTGCTGCGCTACGCCATCAACATGCTGAAGCGACTTCGGTACAGGTCAGTATACGCAGTTCTGGATCAGCAGCAAGCCACAATAGCCACAAAAGTAGCCACCTTTGTTCACTTCTTCTAATAAGTAATATTACTAGCTTCTGCCCGCGGCTTTGCTCGCGTGATACATCGATAAATCATAGCCTATATGTTATTCGGGTGTACAGCTATATTATTGTAAAGTTTCATTAAAATCCATTCAGTAGTCTTTGCGTTAAAGAGTAACAAACTTCCATCCATACTTACAAACTTTCGCGTTTATAATTTAGTAGAGATTCAGAATGTTCGTTCCGTTCGTTGGCTATCTGGTTTGTGATGAGGTCGATCTTCGAAAGCAATCTATTCTTATTTTTCGGGACCTTTCAACATTCTCTAGTTAAGTCACAGTTAAGATTTGTGCACAAAAAAGCACATTCCAGAATTAAGTTGTAAGACGCACGACGCCGAAGGAATAAAGGGGTAATTATTTGTCTACAATCGATAGATATATTTATCCTTCCTTCCAAAGCATAAAAGAGTTAGCTATATTATTACTATAGTCACCCACCAGGATACTACTAGGACGAGATTGTTTTCGTATTTATACAGTCATCGATTGCACGAGCCATAGAGTGGTAGTAGCTCAATGGTAAGGACATGCGCCTCTTAGCCGAGGAGTGCGGGTTCAAACCCGGGCATTTACTACTGGATTTTTCAAATCTATGTAGGTATACCAATAGCTCGACGGTGAGGGAAAACATCGTGATGAAACCTGCTAATTCAAACAACTTTGAATTTATAACCATGAACTTAGGGTTACGAACGTCAGATCGGCAGTCTCCTCAATGTTATTACCAGACTCGCTAAATCCTGGATCATGGTCTAAGCGGACTTCATGTAAACACGGGACATAACGCTTGGAGGATGATGATTGCACGAGCCATAACGATACCAGGCTCCGCAGTATTGGTAACAGTATCAAATAATACTCGTGATAAAAGTGTTATTGTTGCTTTAATTACTAATTACTACAGTTATTAACATACCCTCTGGCAAAATGATGAGAATCAGTAATACAATCAACTAGGTACCAGGTCTTCCTGACGAAAAAAAAAATTTTTATTTTATTCTCCAGCCCAGACCGCACGCCGTCGTGTCAGCAGGCAATTGTGTTGATCACCGATAGCTTGGATTACAATTTCACCGACTTAATGAGAAAATTGGATAAGACTGGACGCATAAGGTAAATGAACTAGAAACACAACACCTAATACGTACCCAATGCCTGATACATCAGTTGATTACGCCGCTGCTCTACCAGTGACGTAACTAAATGTACGTACGTAGGTAATTGTCCTATCTTAAATAATGCGGCTTGCACTAAAGTGTCTCCAAGTACATTTCACTTGTAACTCATTACCTGCACTATTCATCCGAGAGAATTTTTCTCAAATGTTTGAGTCTACAACTACTTCATTTACAAAAGCGGTTACTGGTACAACTAAATGACTATTTATTTATTTTTTATTTATTTATTGTGCAAACTTGCATATTTTTACATCCATAAGTAAATAAAATGTGTTCACTTACCTAAAATAAACCACTTGCACAGTCAAACTTAAGCAACGGTACTTTCTTAGAATTAAACAAAATTCTTAAATAATTCACGAAACTGTTGTGGAAGTGCGTAAGTTATAACTGAGCATCGAAAATAATATTACACCAAACTAGTAATAAACTGTACCTCGGCAGGTAGTTTCATACCTTCTTACCCTCAGTTGCATTGGCGCTAACAGATGCGAACATAGTATACTATCGGTGACCCTACTTTACTAAATGACAGGCATATTTTCCCTAGGGCTCGAATAGGCAATATCCAGGGTCACCAATCCTTGCAAGCTCGAAACGCCGAATCAATAAGTAGGTACACCACTAACTCCTAAAGAATTCAATTTCAAATTCAAAATGTCTTTATTTATGTAGACTTCAAGAAAGCACTTATAAATCGTCAGGTCAACATAATCCTTAAAGCAACATGAACCTACCACCACGAATGTTGCTCGCAGACTGTTCGTGATATGGCTCCACGACCAATACGGCATCCGGGACAACACCCGCGAGTACGGCAGGTCGGTCAGCTGCGACCGCGACGGGTACTTCGCGGAGCAGATCGCGGACAATGACGTCACGGAGCAGGTCCGCAGGGTGCTGCAGGTGTTCGAGCGGCCCCTCGTAGCGCAGAGGAAGAAGCGGATCAAAGTGTTCAGTGATGTTTTGGCACACGTCGAGGTAGGTAGACCGCAGCTACGGGACACTACTTCCTTAAAATGTTAATTAAATAGATTTCCATTAATAGGCTACCTACATTAGGAATACTTACCTTATGATTAAAAGCTATCAAAGCATAATATTAAGATACATAAATTGTATGTAAGTAGGTAGTAGCAATCAGTGGAATCACGTTTACGCTCGCAAATCAAGCGCACTAAATCTTAGTTAGATTGAATAGATGCGAGGCTAGTGTTTTTGTTTTAGGAGCCGAGAAGAAGCGAGTTCTACTGGAAACTAAAGGAAAACGAGGAGCAAGCATACCGATACCGGGAACTCAGAAAAAACAAGGACAAGTTTCTGAATGACACCATTGACTACCAAGCGCATTTGGATAGCCTGGTAATTTTGTAGGTCCTTTGATTAACTACCAAAGTGAAGGATATGTACTTATTTTTTTCTTATTACACATGCTGTAAGCACACAGCGATAGACTACCTAATCCATATGATAAATTATGTCAGCTAACCATGTTTTGGTTAACTGATATCATTTCTAGTTCCTCAAAACTAAACTAAATATATCAATAACCTAGTAACCAATAAAGATCAAATTGCCTTACCAACCTAAGCTTTGTAGCTAAAAAGTACGAACTGTACATCATATTTTTATTATTTTTTGCTATATTACAGGATGAGCTGGGCTATTACTATGAAGGCGAAGATATAAACTTTGGACTTCAGATCAGCGTGTCTGTGTCAGTGTTCGACAACGCTACACTTGAGGTAATGCCGTCATTCTCTATCTAGGTAATCAGCTAATCATTTAGATATCGCTTTACCAAAATACGCTAATTAATTCTGACAATCATGTCGCGCATGCATTTCTTTGATCAAATCAATTGCAATTTCTCACGTACCTACTTATTTTTTTACAGAATATAACAATCAAACTGGACGAAGTAAGTATTGTGTTGATAAATAAATTTTCTAAAAAAGTAAGTAATCTGTAGAAAAATAATAAATTCAGATAATACGTTTTATTGCATAAACATCACGACCGCCGGAGTTCAACCTATATTAAACAATATCCCATGCAGCATCTTTATAATCAAACACACAATTAGTTTAAAAAAACCGCAACTCATTATAATGTGTCCCTATTATAAATATTTAGGTAGTATTCTAAACTTATACCTATTAACTCTTAATTACAAAATAACTTACTATTAGTGTAGGTGCAATCCATAATGGTAGGTAATTAGTTACTTGCTTTTCTCTACTAGATTCTGTGAAACTATTCATATAAAAGTGATTCATTAAAACGATAAATCAAAGCAAAACCCTTGTGTTAATAAATCACGTCGTCTGACTGTAATCCTCATATCATTTTTCTTTGCAAATGTTTACAGGAAAATCAAAGGAACGCCACGCGAACGGTAAATATCAATTATTAATCTTTTAACAATTTGTTATTATAATGTAATAGAATAATGCGCATTTATTGTCTGATGTTTTGCGCAGTATCCGGTCAACAGATTGTTGGGCGTAGCCGGCATCGACATACCTGTCGACCATCTGAAGCTTATTTTGCCTTATTATCAGGTACAAAACAATGTTTTACGGAACTGCTGAAAGCATGAATCTATATCTATTTCACAAGGGTACAAAGGCAAAAACATAACTCACTTCGCCGATTCTTTGAGTTAAATCAAAATTGCACCAGGACGCTGCAAAATGGAGATACAGTCTGTTCGTTCGGTGCGATTAACGGACTTGACGCTAATTGCGCTAAAAAGAGAGAAGGTTAATACTCCCCTTGACAAGCATGGAACACTTAAAATTGGTTTAAAGCAGTGTAATGTCTGTTACCCTCTCTTATGACTAAACGGATTTGACTAAAAAAGTTAACTCAATTCTCTTAATTAAGGCTAACCTACAATGTTACCTGACTATTGGTAAAAAAAACATAAAGATGTATCAATTTGTTTTATCAATACTTAATGATAAAGGTTCGCGATTTCTTTGATGTGTTTTACCTATTATTAGATATTTCGAGTGCCAAATCAAATAACAAATTGATAAATTATGACTGATATACGAATATACTATATTTAATAAGGTAATTATGGTTTACTAAGAGGCTAATACAGCTCTATGATAATAAAATAATTATGTGCAGATTTGTGTTATCCAATTTACAATAAATCAATATTTGGCTTAGACGCGATAATATTTAGTAGGTATATGATTTCAGTTAGGTCCTGGGGGAGTGCTGTTGGTGATCGACCATCGAGGCAATATAGTTATACACGACAACTTAAAACCAGTCGTAAGTATAATGAAACTATATAGTAGAAATACAAGCATTAAGTAAGCATAATGTCTGGCATTTATGTGTAGGGATCTCCAATCAAAAATACGGGCGATCATAGATAACAATATTATTCTGTATATAATGACTGGCTAAAATTTGTATACAAAGGCGATATCTAAAAAATATAGGTATTTAAGAAAAAAAATTATGAGCGCTCTATAAATGCTCAAAAAAGGGAAAATAGGAGATAAGTAAGTAAGTAATACACTTCAAAAAGGCTCGGACTTTGTAACTCAAGGTACCTATACCTACGTAAGTATATGTAATTGATAGTTTGTAAGTCTAAAAACTAAAGATTTTTTTATATTAATTTTAGTATTAGATATAAAATAAATAACTGCACTACAATACCTACTTAATCTTAGAAATCTGCAAGGGTGTACTAGGTACGTACATCCTCCTTAAGATTTGATATTTCAAAAAATCCAAGGAATAATGGCCTCGATTGGACTTAATGTCGCGATTGCATTATTAAATATTAATCGCACCGCATTGAAGCTACCGGCTAAGATATGAATCAAAATTAAATACTTATATTTCATACTTATCCTTGATAATGATAATGTCCCTTGTAAGACGCACAAATCTTTTTCCAAGAAAAATCCTTGTGATAACGAACACGATTAGCAAATTGTTAAAGATAACGCGTAAGTAGGAATATTTTAGAAAATTATTTATTTTATTGATTATGATGTACATACATACATCCGTAATCCCCGAAGAGGTAGGCAGAGTGAAAGGGACAACAGGCCCCTTTATCCACATTCAGCCAAACGTACAATTGGGCTGATTATGTTGTAGATATGCTAAATACTTAACTCTATCTTGAGGCGGATAAAAGTAATCTAATCCCACGATTTTTTATATACCACCTCGAATTGAACCTATTATGTTATAAGTATGTACTTAGTTGCATAAACTATTCATAAAATAAAATTGATGAGAGTTATGCAAGCGAAAGGGAGTTGTAATGTAGGTAATTATTATAAACAATTGGTGAATGATTGATTTATTTCAGAATTAACTATATTTTGCAACTTCCAAAAAAGGAATAGTGTAATGTAGAAGTAACGCCAGAGAAGTTTTATAAAATGCATGATTTGTTATTGCAAGTAAAACTAAGTAAACTAAGTACTAAAATACGGGCCCAGTGACGTTTATTACAAGCTAATAAAATAAAAAACTATAATGAAATAAATGCTAGCTTAGATTGCTACTGTTCAAAACACTTTAGCACCTCGTGTAATTTGTTCCCCTGGTACATGCCTATTTTTCCGACAGCATAATCCACGATAGGTTGGTGTATGCAGATAATGACGTAACCATCTAGTGGGTACATAACTTTCAGTCTAAGCATTGAGAAAATTCTGAATATCTCTCATAAAATTATTTGTAAGAACATGTTCTTACAACAAATACTTGCGATTACTTTATGAAACCACATACAAACAATACGTATTAATTATATACACATGTTTACGTCAACATTGTTGTCGTGTTAAAACGTGTACATGACGCATATCGATAACAATGTATCACATTCTAATTTAGTAAGATTGTTTACATAGATACATCGTAAGTAGGTACCTATGCACTATACATACAGCATATGACTAGAACTAACGGTTCTAACTCTCTTTTTAAAAGTTTGACGGAGACATCCTAAAACCTGGCTACCGCACAGTGGACTTCATACATCTGGAACAACCGGCTGAAGATTATAAGCCAAGACAGTACTTGAAAGCCTGGATGGACGTAAGAAAAATACCTGTTTGTTTGAAATCACTGTCACCATTAAGCTATATTTTTTATGCATTATAAGTGCAATCATGAAATGGAAGCACGATTTTATTATTGTCTGTTTGCACCCAAACCAAATATACATATAAACAAACTCAAACATTTCAACTATTTAAAAAAAGGCTTCATCACCGTAGTCTTTAGGTAAGCGTTTTGCATGTACAATATACCATATTAGGTAGTCATAATTATGACTAGTGTTGCCGCTCGATCGTCCACTATCGATAGTCTATCGAAATACTATCGATAGTTGGGCAAAAGCAATAGTATTGATAGCCCTATCGACACTATCGATGGTGTCGATACTATCGATCGTATCGATAGACCTGTGAGTGGGAATACTATCGACACACAGCAATACTATCGATTGTATCGATACTATCAAAGCTCAATATCGAATGCACTATTGATAGTATCGATAGGCCTATCGATATTATAGATGATTTCCAAGGTCAACTATTAATAGTCAAACTATCGATAGTTCGGCAACACTAATGACATAATGACATAATTTGTACCTGTACTGTGCTTTTAACTGATTAACAAATTATTTCTTAAATAGGTTTTGACTAGTTAGTCTGATGGCGCATTCGGTTTGTAATACCACTGTTGATTCTGATATCCGTAACACAACTTCTAAAGCTACTTACCTCGGAATCAGATCAATATATGTGATGTAGTCGGATATTTATTCTTTATTTATTAATTTATTGTAGGTAATTTAACATTGATTATATATAGGTATGTATGTGAGCGGTGGTAGCTCAATGGTAAGGACACGCGCCTCTTAACCGAGGAGTGCCGGTACAATCCCGGGCACGTACCTCTGGATTTTTCAAATCTATGTACGTATTTATACTACTAGCTCGACGGTGAGGGAAAACATCGTGATGAAACCTGCAAATTCAAACAAATTTGGATTTGTAAACATGTTCCAAAAATTATCTGGTTCCACTATCTTAGTGTTACGAAGGTCAGATCGGCAGTCGCTTCAATGTAATTACCAGACTCGCTAAATCCTGGATCATGGTCTAAGCGGACCCCGTCTAAGCACGGGACATAACGCTAGGAAGATGGTTATATTATGTATGTTATGTATATGTATATTATCTGAAATTTTTACGAAAACTAGACAAATAATACTTAAATGATTAAATACAAGCTGGGCCCATACATAAAAACTAACTTAAATGCTAAGTCATCTACGGCTACCCTATTCAGTAGTAAATTATGCGCTGGTGAATAATGGACCGGTACCCCCTTATTACGTAGCAGAATTTTTCGATCCTTCCTTCCCCATTTCCATTTGCGGAAGTAAACATTAATTTACCACCTATCATGCTTACGTAAGCATTCGCATATTTTTGCAAAAATTTAAATCTAACCAACTACACGCCATTCCCCTGGCGGAATAGGCAGAGAGAACCAAGCGCCATCCATTAAGTCGAGTCAATAAAGCCATTTACCATAAAGACCTCAGAAACAGCTCCAATTTTGAGCGCATATGAATTGGACGAGGTTCAAACAGAATAATTACTGTGAGCCGGGCCCTTCCGCGATACCTACCTACATAACCTGCTTGCATCCTTCCACTTTCGCGTTCTACTTATTTGCTTAATCAATGTTTCATCTTCCATCCTTTTCATATTAAATTTTAATCTAATACCAGAAAAGTAGCCACTGACCTAAAACATTTTATTGTGACGTATTTGTGCCTATACGCGCTTCCGTAAATGCAAACTAAACTGTCCAATTTATTGTCGTTTGTCCTTAGTTTCGGAGTCAAGTGATGAAGCATAACCGCGGCGTCAGAACCTTGTACGGCAAAAACGTGTACGAAAGCGGCATGCGTGTCAGCGTGGAACAGCGCGAGTACCACTGGCGGCGCGTGATGGACCACTACACGGCGCTGGTGGTGCTGCCGCCGTACGCGGGACACCGCGCCGCGCCCGACCCTGCCTTCACGCAGCAGGCCGCTGCCGATGCGCTGAAGACCTTAAGCCGGACCGACTTCGCCGTACATCCAGATTGGTGAATATTTAAAACTGGTGGAAACGTTACTCGTTTGAAAATACTTGTAACGTAGGGGACTACGTGACGACGAATAATGTTTATTAAACATTATTTGTTGAGTATCTAGCTTTAAAGCATTTAGTGGAAGTTACTGCTGACGGAAAGTGTTTGGCAATGTTGAATATTAATGTTTATTTAGTACGGTTCTATAAATGAAAATCAGTAATCCAAAAATTACATAAATAGAGAAATATGTTTTCTACCTTTGATTGGATATCTCATTGGATATCTGCAAATTGGCCCACTAAGTAAGCTAGCCCGAACCAGGACATTTATAGTAGGCAGATGCTACACTTTGCTACAAGTTTCTTATTATAGGAAAATAATGGTTCGAGCCAAAAAAAGAAGGTAGAAAGTCCCACCAAATAGATCTTTCTTTTTTAGAATCCTATTTTTTACTTGCCAGATGATCTAACAATCTATCTATCTTGATGATTAGCGGGGCTACCGCTAATCACCAGCCAGGTTTGCATGTTGGAGTTTATTAGGAGAGGTATGGGACAAGATTTAAACTTGCCTGAAATACCTACCGAAAAATTGGTGCCAGCTCTCCTACTTTAAGTAATGTCAGTGGCCCTGGGATATTGGACTATTAGGTAATAGGTAGGTAAATAAGTACCTAATGGTGGAGAAGCAGCCACATAGACAGACGTTAAGTTCAAAGATAACATAAACAGACTTTGAATTCAGGACCTGATAATGAGATTCTCCCAACAGGTTGTACTGCAAGCACGTGGAACCGCACTTCGAGTCGCGCGAGCTGGAGGTGCTGCACTTCATCAGGCGGCGCACTGACGAGCCCAACTTCGCGATGCGCCGCCTCGAGTACCCTTTCAACTTGTACGGAAAGCTCCCGCCTGGATTGCTCGACAAGACCTACCAATGTAAACAGATTTTATAGTACTAACATTTGCCTTTGTTTGAGAAATATGACGGACACCAAGATGTGCTAGTCCATAAAAGGATATTACGTTGCTTTGTTTCCTAGGACAGTTAAAGCTGGAGGATTTCATTGGTCAATTCAAAATACCTCAGTACCTTAAATATGTACATGGCCAAAATCAAAGGTGCATTTAAAGTTTCTAAAAAGGACTGACTTAAGACTTGCACAAGTAGATATATTTTATTAATGGATTAGGTACGTACTTTATCTAGATCGCTGAGATTTAACAACACTGCTACGGATTATTAACCTTAATCATCACATGTTTTTCGAATTAAATACCCACTTATGTACCTAGTAGATGAACAGAAAATAAAATTCAGTGGTGTGTTTATTTCTTTCGTAATTTCTAGCCCTAATATTTTAAGAACCCGTTCGAAATTCTTTACTACTTGTAATATCTATACGCAATTTCTAATTTAAAGTCCGGAGAATTTATTTATTTATTTTATTTAAATATACGTGCTACTTCTTCAATGCTTGCACTTGCAGGCAGCCCGGAGCTGATGGCGCGGCTGTGCCGTGAGGCAGTGGCCACCAGCGCGTGGGCGCAGCAGCATGACGAGCTGGACTGTCCCACCTGCGGGCTCGGCTCCGTCACCGCCTTTTTCGCTAGCGGTAAAACTGAGTCACTTAAAACAGATTTATATCAATATTTTTATGTGAAACATTATTACCTGTTTACCTAACCTCAGTAATCGTAATTAGAGCTAAAACCAAAATAACTTATTAATTTTACTTACCTCGTGTGGCGTTACCATTCATACTTCATGTACACTATTGTAGGTTATTTACTTACTTAGATTGATTACAACAGTGCAGTAACGCTACTACGCTCAAGCATAGCCCTTACCAAGGTCCTGGTAGACTTTTCTGCATTATTACAACTTCCTCCATAGGGTTATTTCAATCATTCGTCATATAGGTATACCTTTCCGTGCCTTTGGAAAGCACGGTAAGCCGTTGCTCCTGCGCCTGACCTCTCTCCGGTCATGTCGAATTGCCGTCTCACTGGACTATGAGAGTGAAGGAACAGAGGGTGCACCTGTCACACACTTGTGCACTATCTCTTGCGCAGATGGCTAATCTAAATCCTCGTTGAGATTAGCCGCCGTGACCGATATCGGTTAGGAGGATTTTTTTTATACCTACGTAACTACGTCGATGCTTGACGATATATGGGTATATCGTCAAGCATAGACCTTAGTAAGTTAATATTTTTTGTATATTTAGAGAGTGGCTTATCGCGCTGGCGGCGGTACACGATGACGAGCTCGCACGCGCCGTCGCCGGCGGGGTCGGCGTGGCCGCGCGGGCCCCGACGAGCCGTGGTACCGGCGCGCCGCCGCCGCCGCGCGCCGCGACGAGCTGCTGGTGCACGCGCCCGTCTCGCCAGTGCGCCGCGTGCGCCGCACAGAGGCCGACCCACCACCGGTGAGCGACGTCACCAAAATTTGAAATTCAATTCTTAAATTTCACTATGAAAAGGTAGAAGGCTACACCTAGCTCGTAGCCTTCGTGGCTTATAATCCCCGCAGATTGCTAATGCACTGGAACCTTGTCTGGTTAACACCCACGTGACGTCTCCCGCAATACACGCTGGTCAGTTTTGCGAACGGTACTGAGTGTTCGATACGTCCACGATTACGTCACCAATATGGCGGCCAGGCGCATTAGTAATCTGCGGGGATAATACCACCTGCGCAGGCGCAAGCGCGGTTCCTGAAACCGTCATAAGTAAACAATTAATTTGCAATTAGGTACTACTTTACTTATGTTGTTTATGAAACCCCTAAAGCAACAACATAAATATTCCACCGGTTCAGAATGTTGATTCCACGATTCTACCGAGACGAAACCGGCAAGAGACCAGTAGTTAAGTTCTCTTCTCAGCGTCATCTTTCCATGTTGGGCTGGGACTTAAAAATAATGTGCCAACTGTGTTTCTTGCCTAGCATGTCGTAGAAAACGACTAATGGTATATCGGTTTTTGGGTAGGTATGTGATTGTGTAGGTAGACGACCAGCTAGCCACTTGTCACTACTTTTTCACAATTTTCCATCTCACCCAGCCCAGTTTCATTTTTGGCTGAATGTTTTTTAAACAACAACTTTGACTCTGCCTACCCCTTCGGGGATTATGAGCGTGATGTTATGTATGTATGTATGTTTATACCTAATAATAGTAGGTAATGCACTCTTAATCTGTTAGCTGGGAATTCGAGGAGAATGGCTGACAGCTGCACGGGCCGTAATGCTCGACAAAGGCATCATCGGTGTCGCCGGCTACCACTTCCATCCTCTCCATTTAGAAGACGTGTTGAATTCCGTCACCAGAACCTCGGTGAGACTATATTAGTTATCTAAGTTTTTTATCGAGTGTGATTACACTGCAGCAAAACAAACTGCAACAACAAAGATACAATAAGTACCTACCTATGTCTACTTACTTACCTAGTGCGCTTATGAAGCATTAAATACATAAACCGACAATTTAGACAATAGGTAACTATTAATGCGCCAATTTTGCAATAATGATTTTAAAAATGGAAAATAAAAGTTAAGAATAGGTGAATTACGTTTAGATTTATTTGATTCTACTTTTTTTTGTGGCAAACCTGCAAAAAGTAAATACTTATTACATTTAAAAACAATGAGTAGCTAAATGTAACAATATAAACAAAATTTAAAATGACATCCAGCTCAGTGGGTACAAATTATTTTATTTACTTTCGCCGTTCAAATTCAA
>OX596215.1:4782480-4804551 GCA_951394215.1 Glyphodes perspectalis
CAAACAATTCTCAGTCACATTACCACTAATGTGAACATGCTCGATATGAGCTCAATTCAAAACTATCATTAAACTAGTTCGTAAGTCCGGTATTCACCCTTATCATGATATCGCTATCTGTAATAGTTTGCGACACAGCATCATGGGAGCGCTGTTATAGTTCTTAATTTCCTGTTACATCACAAAAACAAATCAGTGAAGTCCGGATATGATAATGATAACAGGAAAAATTCTGTTAAAGAAAATGTGATCAACAAACTGGTTGCTGAAGAACAAAACAAATGTTACAATTCAGTTAAAAAAATATATTATTATATTTTTAACTATAAATATGGTTCGCTGGCCATAAAGAATATTATTATTATATATTTTCCTAGTAAGAAGACTAACCATTAGCGGTAAGGGGGTGGTGCGGCACGGGGTTGGTGTCCCGCTGGTCGGGCGCGTGCGCGGGCTGCAGCAGCGGCGCGTTGTAGCAGCTCTGCGGGTTCGCCATCTGACGGGGCACCAGAATGGACTCTTTAAACTTGGTAAATTAACCACAATACCAAAGTATATGAGTAAGTGATCGCGGACACATAATATGTCAATCTTGTGAATATGTGCTGCCTTTGGAGACTGGTCTACTTCAGCAACAACAAGACACAGACGCGCTAGGAGTTTAAGAGGCTCGGCTACCTGCCCGATGTGTGAGAGTACTATCGAGTATATATAGTAAATATAAATAAATAATAAATATCCCAGACTACATTCACATACATTGATCAGACTCCAAACTATGCAGCATAAAGCACTTATAAGACGGATATCAGAATCAAAAGTGGTATTACAAATATAACACTTAAATAGTGGATATTAACACCCAGACACAGAAAAAACACATGTTTTCAACACACAAATGTTCGTCTTGGGTGGGGATCGAACCCACAACTCTTAGCGCATGGGGTAGGGCCACTACCGAATGCGCCATCAAACCAATCAATCTGTTTTATGATTTAGAAGGGGATCTTTATTCAGATCCTTTAGAAACAATAACTTTTAACTGTTCCCTGTCAACGGACCGACCTAGGACAAAGCTATAACAATTGAAGCAATACCTGTATGAGATGTACCTGTTGCACAGGGCGCGGCACGTTGGCGTACGGGTGGCCGCCGCACGGCGCCTCGTCCGGCCGCACCAGCGTCTCCACCGTGCTCGGGTACGTGCGGTGAAACGGGGTCTCGTTGCCCATCCTACTGAAACATATAATACATACATACATACATACATAATGGCAAATGGCTAACTCGTCGCCTACAAAGCTATAAACCCTTTTTTTGTTTGATTAATCTGGTTTTCTTTTATGCTTTAGCTGGCTGACTTCGGAAATAATTGATTTTTATAAATATTTAATTAGTTTAGTGTCAATGTTTTTCTTAAATAAAAAAATGCCTTATAGGAAAATCGTGTAAGTTACGTTAATGTAAGAAACGTAACAATATTTTTTTGCTTTTTAGTTTCCAGATTATTTTTTGGTTCAAAGTAAAATTGTCTAATACTATCGAAATTACAATTAGCAAAAGCTTGACTTATTCATACGCATATTTGTCAGTGTATCAGGTCGATATTAAATCAATGTAGCGATACTTAATCTCATGCCTAACATGTGATACAAAGATTAAGTTCATAAAATCTCCTATAATCCTGCCAATTTTGATAACACTGATTACGGGATTATATGGCTTGACTATAAGATAACAAACGGATTAACCTTGCAAAGCAATGAAATCATATTAACTACAAAATAATATAGGGAATTCCGCAGTAAGTAATGAAGCAAATAGGTCAATGATAGTATATCTGTAATACTTCACTTACATGAAAACAGTACCTAGTCATGCCAAACTGGGACAATGAAGTGTCTGGATATTAAGCTATGGAGTGAGATACAGGACATCTGTCATGAAAATTTCTCATGTTTTAATTTTGTCAGACGATGACTCGCCGCTTGTTATTATTATTAAGTTGTTTAGATTTGTTTTTTTCCGTTACTTTAATAAATTAAACTCTAAGTTTGCCGTTTATTGTATACATTTATAATCGTCTTACCTGATCGACTCCGGCCGGCATTGCGCCACCGCTTCGTCGTAGGGCGGCGGAGCTTCGCCCCGCGGCAGGTAGTTGCCCGGGGGCTTCCACGCCGCTAGCGCGGTCTCGCACGTCCCGCCCATGTAGCCCATGCTGCCGCTTATGTACCTAAAATTTACATAGAATTCATATTAAAACTAGTTACATAGTAGGCTAATAGGGACATTTCTTTATTGCTTAACTAGCGACCTACCCCGGCAGCGCAGTGTGCACAAAACAATATGAAATCATACATGTAAACCTACCTCTTTAATTACTCTGTCTATTGGTGAAAACCACATCCGAATACCTTGCGTAGTTTAAAAGATCTAAGCGAACAGACAGAAACGGCAACTTTGTTTTATATTGTATAAACATAATATAATAGTATTAACTATGCAAAGATAAAGATAGATATTTTGGAGACTGTGTACCAACTATTAGGATAATTTTAAACACCAAATTTTAAAATCATTTACCTAGCCTTGTTTAGCACAGCTAGTAGAATTATTAGTTCTTAACATATTTGATACAATATTGAGCTTAGTAATTTATTGAGCTCAGCTCAATAATGAAATACAATCGCTTTTTTTAAACAAGTGGCAATATAGGCAAAGGAAATAAGATAGTGTTAACTTGAAGTCAATGACCGTCCAACCATTAGCTGTGCTTTTTATCAGCAAGTACGTAAATGGGCGTAAATGTGTTGAGTTATTAGTGCTGTCCACTTACAAAATACAAATATTTTTTGTATAGGTACAAACATTAAGTTTGCTATAAAACCTCATGATCCTTAACCATCACCTTTCTAGATTTTGACATAGAAATTAAACAGCACAATAAAAAGCTCTTTTTTTTATAAAATTAACATCTTAACTTACTTAGTTCACATTAGGAAAGTTTCATTCAAACACCGCCAGACCGTAATCATCATTATACTTAGCGAAATGTACAAGTTGCAACCAATTCATTATTGTACTATTGTGTTATTGTGTATAGTGATAGGCATTTCGGATTACGCGCGCGCGAATCAGACAAAGGCCGGATTCTCGCAAGTCCACTCACTGTATCTAGTTTTTCATTTCATTTGAGGTGTTTTCCAGTCCACAAAATTTTAAAATTTAGCATTTAAAAGAGTAACTATCGAGCTTTTTTCAGGTTTCTGGTGAACTGGTGGTCGCCGATATTTTCTGTATATATTAACTATTTATAAGTTATTTCTTTTAAGCCTAATATAAATAAAGAGATTTTGAATTTGATATAGGTCATGTTACCCGATACTGGTGAGGCTCCGCTGGTCGTCGGCGTGCGGCGGGCGGCGGCGCTTCTGCTTGCGCACGCGGTACACGACCAGCGCGACCGTCAGCAGCACCACGGCGGCCGCGCCGCCCGCCGCCACGCGCACGTTCGCCTCCGCCCCCTCCGCCGGCTTCACTACGTCGTCCAGGCAGATGAACTCGCAGCATGTGTTGCCCACGCGAAACGACCGGCAATCCTAGACGAAAACACGGTTTTCAAACAGCCTTATTCAACTTTCATTTCTGTTTAGATCAAACTTATAAGTAAATATTTATGCCAACTGCGGTTCTTACCTAGCATGTCGTAAAAGGCGACTAATGGTATATCGGGTTTTGGGTGTGTGATTGTGTGGGCGACAGGTTAGCTGCTTGTCACAGCTTTTTCACAATTTTCCATCTAACCCAGCCCGACTTTGTTTTTGGCTGAATGTGGTTGAAGGGGCATGCTGCCCCTTTGACTCTGCCTACCCTTCGGGGATTATGGGCGTGATGTTATGTATGTATGTATGTAATGTGTCTTTAATAAACATTTTTTTAGTAAATAATTGTTTTTTTTAATACTCAGATTACCTATTGCTTTATTTAATTCGTTTTATTTAATATTCAGATATACAAAAAAAAACAAAATAAATTCGTGCTAAAATAGTATATAAATAATTACAATAAAAGCTAAATAGTCAATGAAAACTGTAAAAAAAAAATATTTTAGCGAGCCTTTACTTCCCAAAAATGTGTAAAATTGCCCCAAGTGATTATTATGACAACAAGTGTCGAAAAAACAAGGGGGGTAAAGGACATTTTATTTGTATTTCAGGGGCGTAAAGGAAATTTATCTCCTTTTTTATAGCTCCTGGCTTATTATAGGACACACCTCTATAAAATTCATTGAATTCTAAGCATTTTCTTCCTTGACATCAAAGTAATAGCTTAAGAAACAAAAAAGTTATATTCAAAAAACGAATTTGGAAACGGTTTTTTGCTTCTCCTGTAAAGTAGCATTTTGTCCTTTACGACCTTTGAGCCCACAGGTATCGATATATTCAATATTATTGTAAGTCCCAAGATTAGCTCCTGTATCCCATTCACAGGAAATCAAATCTTGAGCAATAATATACATTTAGTAAAATAATTTTCTATTTTAATTTCAACACAACATCAACTAAAAAAATGTATATATACATGTATAATATTTTTCCAACCGCCTCAATATGGATCTAAAATGAAAGGGCTGACTAGGAGAATACAGTAACATCATGAAATAAAAACAAAAAACAATCAAAATAAAATAAGATATAATTTTTAAAAGATAAATGATTTTGTTGAAAATAAAGGTAATAATGATGTAGATAACATACTAAAAGCTAAAAAATTATTTACTAGGACTCGTAATCAATCTAGAGAATTTAACTTACAAACATTTTTCATCACAGTTTTTCAACAATTGTTTGGTAATAATAATACATACTAGGTTTTTAATTAACATTTTAATAAAAGACTGTCTTTTAAATAAAATATAAAATATTTATAGTTTCTAAAACACTTAAATTTTTACTTCAGTCACTTGCAATATAATTTCAGCATGCAAATATTATTTGACCACCTAATGATAAAGGGGAGCATGAAATAGAAGTACCAGTGCCTACTATCTAACATTTAAAAAAACTCCCTATTGATTGGCAAGATGTGTTCATAGCAGTTACATTTAAATCAATGAATGAAACATTACTGGTGGTTTATGCTAGGAAACAATATTATGGAGGGGTTCATAGCAAGCACTGCTCTTCTGCAAAGTATGTCTAAAATAATGTAGTTACTACGTAGATATAGATACTAACTAAACTAACTAACTAAACTTCACGCCACTTCCGTAGCAGGGTAGGCAGAGAGATAAATACTATCTATTAATAATTTTTAATTAAGTTTCTAAAGAAATGTAGATATGTTGGTGTTCCATAAGACATCATTAGGAAATCTTTTGTTATTAAGCTATAAAATACAAAGAATAATTCTTTGTATCCTTGTGCAACATGTTTTAGTCACACTTTGAGGAGTTGTATAGTTAATTGTTAATGTAAATTGTATCATGTGTATAAATAAACAATTAAATATCACCTTCACCAGTACTTGGACCAAGAGTATGAATAAAGTAAATAAATAAATAAAAGACATTTGATCAACCTATTAGAGCTCTCTGACATTCACAGAGCAAGGTCAACTAGACAAGATGTTATTATGGAATTGAATCAAGGAAACGCAAAGGTATTTCAGTTATCACCATCAGGGTTCAATTAAGAAAATATTGAAACTATTTAAGTAAGACAACAAAAAAGAAATAAAACTATCAATAATGTAGCATGCTTAGAGGAACAATTGCTGATAAGAATAAATCCAATTGGTTTTGTGTGACAGGCTCACCTGCGGCGGCGAACAGAGCACGGCCTTGCAGACCTTAGGCAGGCCATTGTCACAGACACAGAGGGTGCACGTGTCGGGCCCCGGCACGTAGTGCAGCCCGTGCGCGATCACCCGCCCGCGGAAGTCCGTGCAGTCCCCCTGCCCCGCCGCCACTCCTGAAACACCACCACAGTGCCAGCCACCTCACAACACAACACAAATGCCACAGTTCACCACATATTATTTATATAATACTAACTATGCAAGTGTAAAGTCGCCAGACACAGCAGAGCCGTGCCTATCATGGCTAAAACCTCCATAAATCATTTATCAGCTAAAAATGTAAGCCACATTATTAAGAGTAGCAAACTTTTGTCCTATTTTATAATCGATATTCGCTCGCTCGCTGCTGGTTCGTTGGCCGTGTAAAATCTTTTTGAACATGCGTCTTGGCCGGACTATTTTGCTTTAGCTTTTGCGATTGCGCCTCGACCGACCGACAGTCGTCGAAGTCGACTCGTTCGTTCGTCGTCGTTCAACCTGTCAAATCTAAACTGTCAAGATAGTGTCAATTTTTAGAGTTCCACAATGCATCAAGATTCGGCAACAAAAATATTTTCATTTTAATAGGTACCTTGAGTTAGTAATTTATTTGAATGCATTTCAACTTTTTTTACTTTACTACAGTAAACTAAACATCTACTGTCAATAAGAGATGTTGACAATATTTTACATGAATAGAAATTTAACGAAGTACCTTCTTCATCATCTTCCTAGCGTTATGTCCCGTGCTTAGACGGGGTCCGCTTAGACCATGATCCAGGATTTAGAGAGTCTGGTAATTACATTGAAGCGACTGCCGATCTGTCCTTCGTAACCCTTACATAGGGGAACCAGACAATTTTTGGATCATGGTTACAAATTCAAAGTTGTTTGAATTTGCAGGTTTCATCACGATGTTTTCCCTCACCGTCGAGCTAGTGGTATAAATATGTACATAGATTTTATAAAATCTAGAGGTACATGCCCGGGTTTGAACCCGCACTCCTCGGTTAAGAGGCGCGTGTCCTTACCATTGAGCTACCACCGCTCCCCGAACGAACGAAGTACCTTCTTACTTTATACAAATATTATTACTAGGCTTCTTCTAAAATTACAAACCATTAAATCAAATTCATATTAAGCCATAAACATTTCTGTTTTAAATCCAGGCTTACGAAATGTAATTGGTGAATTAATGAGAAAAATCAACTTTAATAGAATAAAGTTGATTTTTCTTTCTCATTATCAGATTGAGGTATTGACACATAAAATGTCCTTGTTTTTTCTAAGCTAATTGGCATTTTTTAGGCAGAAACGACTTTAAGCGTAATTTGATTCAAATTGGCCCATATCAATTAGATTTCCCAACTCTTTTAAATTAACATTAAGGGAACCCTTTGAATTTTTAGGTGATATCGTTTCCGAAACGCAAAATTAGCTACATGGGAAAAAAAAAAAAATAATAAATATGTATCCGAATTTATTGAATGGCATTGTTATATGTCAATTTGACATTTTGTTTTCGTCTACGTTTTAGCGGATCGGTCATTGGACAGTTAAAATTAAACTTATATTTTATTGGCCTAAAGAAGCCAATTGAACCTACCGGGATCTGTCTGGGATTTAGACTTACAAATGAGAACAAATACAATTAAGAGTTGAAGAATAAAGAATTAGACACGATTTTTTTTATTTTATTGTGTGGTTATTTATATTTTATAGTATTTTAGTCGCAAAATGTGTAAAAGCTGTTCATCTTCATCTATTGTAATTATGTGCTGAAGATAAATAACATGGCTGGTTTTGGAGATTACAGTTCTTACAACAGGCCATTTGGCTTAGATCCCAACAGAGAAACGAATGATTTG
Source organism: Glyphodes perspectalis (assembly GCA_951394215.1). Classification (NCBI taxonomy): domain Eukaryota; kingdom Metazoa; phylum Arthropoda; class Insecta; order Lepidoptera; family Crambidae; genus Glyphodes; species Glyphodes perspectalis. The sequence continues at coordinate 4,790,190 of OX596215.1, forward strand.
TATGATACCCGCTACCAACAAATTTATGGCTATCATACACCTGTAACTGAGGAGTATCAGGGTCCTCCGTTGGTTATGGATGATGTTCCGGATGAAGGTAAAATATATCGTCTCTTGTACATACTCGAAGCATATTATCAAACGTATAATAAACTTATATAAGTAATTAATTAGGCAATTCATAATTAATTTACTGTAGGTTATCACGTTAGTGCCATAATTACTCTCTTTTGAGACCAGATTTTTTTTTATTATTAAGAATGTAGGTACAACATTTTAACAAACATCAATTAACACCATGTTTTGTTATTTATTGTAACTGTAGATAATAAGTATTGTTTCTTATATTCTCATTTTAATCGTTAGATTAGAATTAAATATATTACTTCTTTCTATCATTGCCAATTTGTAGTATGATCCAAAAATATTAAATTCTTCAAATTATTACAATATATTCTGCTATTTTTTGTAACAAGGATGTTGCCAATTTTATTTGTGTTGTAAATAGTTCTAGTAAAACTATACATACACTACCCTCTGACTACTATTTCTTATAAAAAAATACTGAATGTAAAAAAGACCTTGACAGTGACCTTTGTTCCATCTTTGTATTTGTTATGCTGTCAATAGAGGATGATGGATTTAATGTGTTCTAAATTATTTTTTTTACAGACAATAATGCCTATGTTACAACAGCTATAAGTGTTGCAAGTCTCATCACAGAGAATTTGTTGAGCCATCCATTTATTGTCCTAAGAAGACAATGCCAGGTTAGTTTGAACATACTATCATATCTATTATTTTATTAGTACTGTAGAAAATGTTAAGAGTACTTTTAATTAAACATTATTCAAATTTACCCTCTTTATAGTTATTGTAGAGAGGTAATGTATCTGTCTTAGTATAAGATTGCAGGCTTTTCATTATTGAAGATGTATAAATGTGTCACTCAGGTCCACAACAGTCTCAAGAGCTACCACATAGTCCCCTACAGTTTATTGCCAGTGGTGGTAAGGCTGCACAGAAGGCAGGATGTCACCACCCTTTGGAAAGGCATCGGCTCTACATGCATTGTCAAAGGGCTCAACTTGGCTGTGGAAGATGTAGTTGCCAAGGGTACTGGCTGGCCCAAGTAAGTGTATTTTGTCTATATCTCACTTGTTACATTACTGTGTATCTATTAGAAAATGAAAATGATTTATAAGTCTCATAATAAATAGTTAGCACAGCAATTCCTCATAAAAATAAATAATAGCATGATTGAAATAACAGTTGATTGTTTTAAAACAAAACATATAAGTTAATTATTTTTACAGGGAAATTGACAAATGCGGTTCTGTATTGCAATTTCTACAGCACATTACTTTGAAATGGTAAGTATAATAATACAGTTTTACTGTTTTGGATTTTTTCTTCCTGATTTGCATTTAATGTGTGTTGTTTGTTGTAGCTTAAGTTTGGCAATTATCACTCCATTCTATTCAGCAAGTCTAGTAGAAACAGTGCAAAGTGACATAGCAAGTGACAAACCAGCATTGTTTGATGTATTCCGTGAAGGCTTTGTGCGTATCTTGGAATGGGGGACTCCAAGCAAAGGGAGGATGCTGCCGATTTGGGCAATAGTGCTCCCAACAGCTGCCATAGGAGTAACTAAATATCTTGCCCAGTGAGTCAATTAAATATTTGTGTTTTATGTATATTTTGACATTAAATAGAACATATCCATAGCTGTAGGAATTGGCGTTTTGTAGACTCAGTAGCTATCTAAAAATAATTTATGAGACTGTCAGTTGATTCATTATGACAAAAATTTGTTGAAAGAGTAAAAGATTAAGCTAAAATTATAATTCTTTTCTATCAGGACCCTAAAGAGATCCATAACATAATTTGATTTAATTTAAAATGAGCATGTTATTTTCATTGCAAAAAGAACTAATTAAGCATAAAGTAATGTAATTCACTGTAGAAAAATATAACTTAAGTAAAATTTTATTTCAGTGTGATGCTAAGAAGTATAACAGTGAGGATCATCCGCTTCCAGCAGAGAAATAAACATGAATTAAGCGACTCATACAACATGAACTACCAAAAAGGTTCTCAAAATCCTCTCATTGAAGATATCAACTTGAAGGCCAACATCTTTTCCTTCATCACAATGGAAATATTGTTTTACCCTGTAGAAACAATTATACACAGGCTGCACATACAGGTAAGCATTTGGTTATGAAAAGGATATACATGGTACTGTGGCCTTTAATGTCACAGAACCTTTGGATCTCTTTGTCTAAGCAATAACTTTGAACCTTTATAACTTGGTCAATAATCAAGATACAAAATAAATCTCCCAGATTTGTTTACTCAGGGTGTAGAAGACTTAAACAAATAAATTTAAAAAAGTCATGCAAATTTCCTGTTGTAAACACTCAAATGATTCTGTGCCTTTATATTTGGGGTAGTGACGACATATAATCTAGACAGAAATGGTTAAAAGCAATGTCCTAAGGAGTAAAAAAAAGGTTTGAATTTAATTTTTCTGGTTGTATGTAAAATCCGCATGGTTCTTAAGAAATAAACTGTTGACATCATTATATTTTATCAGTCTAATAGATCCATGAGACAGTTTTTTTATTTTAAAAGATAAATCCATGAGTGCCAATCAGCACACAACATTTGTTCAACATGGTTATAAATAAATATATATAAATCTATTATATCAACATTGTATAAATCCTTACTGAATTTGTTCAAACATATGTATATAAATTCCCAGCTTTAGGCAAGTAATTATATTGAATAAAGGTAAATCCAATCAAAATATAAATTTTTTGAAAGAATGAATGGTTTTTCTACTAAATTTGCTGAGCAGGGTTGTTTTTTTTCAATATTTTCGCCATGAAAAACTACCTTATAAATCACAGAATTATGATTATCACATTTTTATAAATATCTCTCAAAAGAGTACTGTATTTATCCGAGTTTGAAGCTAAACAACACATATGTTGGATGATAATAATAAAAAATAAAATTCACTTTTTTCAGGGAACTAGGACAATTATTGACAACTTGGACACTGGAACATCGGTGACACCAATTTTGACTGGCTATGAAGGTTTCATAGACTGCTATCACACAACTGTAGCAAGAGAAGGGGTGGCAGGCTTGTACAAAGGTTTTGGGGCCCTGGTCTTGCAGCTTGCTGCTCATCTGGCCATCATAAAGTTGACAACTCTTGTTGTAGCTGAGGTCTCCAATCTTCTAAAACCAGCCAAGTCTCCAACTAATTCAGAAGATTCAGTGCACTCCCAACAAAAATACTTGTTCAACTGATTTATTTGTTATAAGTCCAAATTAACTGTTAGCAACTACAATGTTGGATTTTAAGAATAAAAGTGATTAAAAAGTTTCTAAATTTAGATTTCATTATGATTACTATAACAGGAGGCCAGCCCTATTATAAATCAAATATCATGTAAAATATTTGCAATTTTAGAAGCCACTCATTTGTAAAGCTCAAAGTACTCCCTATTTATTTATGTTGCCGAGTCTTAGGATTCACTAGGTTGTTTTTTATTTTTTTATTATTACAATGTTAGATTCTAAGTAAAAGAGATTTGTAAGCATTTTGTTCAAAAATAATTAATTAATTCAAAATAAAATGTAGTTTTGTTGGAATAGGTTTATTTTATTTTTTTAAATACTTACTATTCTAAACTTATGTACGAAATAGATGAAGTATTACTAGTACAATAAATTAATGGCTCAGGACATGTCTGCCTTTAAGTAGTCTTCGCATGATAACTTTGCGTCCATTTGGAGTAGATATCCTTGTATTCCAACCATGGCGACGGACTCGCCTCACTTCATTTGGGCGAGGGAAGTAACAACGCACCTTAGTCCTGATTGCGGCCAATGAGAAACATTCAGGCTGCACCAAGCTTGTACTAGCGGACATTCCAGATGCGCTCTGAAGACCTTGTCTTATAAATCTAGAATAAATAGAAAAATATAAGCACAAAAGTTCAGATCCCAGGGCCGCCAGACGATACTTATTTTCTAATGATTTCTAAAAATTTTATGTGTGTTAAAGGGTAGTATCACTACTTACTAAAAAACATACAGGTACAAGCTAGTTTGTTGGGTAGTGGGCCAATTTGCAGGTATCAAAGGCGCGAAAGTTAGGTTACGATATTTTTAACTTAACTTAAATTCTGATAGCTGAAATTCATGTCCAAACCAAATCCAATTTAGCTAGTACCCGTACATCAATGGTAGATATAAATTAAACCCTTTACCATACATTTCATAGAAGAGAAAATAAGCAACGTCCGACGGCCCTGGGCCCTCACTCTATTAGGTCACAATTAGATATACCTCAGTGGCTGAAGAAACGCAGCCATAAAACCAGCCATTATTGATTATATTGTTGTTGATTCAAATTTAAGATTTTTATAAGCAAGAATTGTGTAAAATAATGTTCAAGAACTAATTAAATAAATATGACTGACAGCACAGACGATCTGACAGTGAGTAAACGTCAAATGCAATGCAATCCTGGTCGTAGTCTGTGGCTCTGAGTACTGAAACATATGGAGACGACTTAATGTTCTATACGAACAACTGCTATACAAATATGATTAATATCGATATTGTATTCATAAACCTCGATCTATCTCTTTCTAACAAGTCTACAATACTGCACGTAAAAAGAGACAATAATATATTTGACTTAACTATTTTCGGTAACTTCATCAAGTGACGTCATAGAAATACCTAAGTTAAGCCGGCTTACCATTTTGGTTTCTCACTTTAAGTTGTCAATGTCAGTGGAAATTGTGGTGTACGTATTGTGCCAATATTCATAAAAATTTTGCATAAAACATAATCTAACTTGTAACATTTAAAAACATCGTCATAAATAAATTGTTAAGAGACTTTTAGTATGTAAATAAGTAAAGTGGAATGACACTACACAAAGGCGCCATATTTGTTTCTCATTCAAAATTGGGCTTTACTATTTCGTAGGTCATCTCCATTAGTTTCAGTACTCAGAGGTCTGTCAATCAAATGTTGAAGGAAGAAATTGATTTGAATTTTTTTAACATCGCCTTGGTTTACATACTTTAGCCAAAACGAAAGGATAGGGAAAATAATCGCGTTGGTTGACATTGCATTTAAAGATGAAAAAAAGTACATGGAAATTTTAGAAGAAATTAAAAAAAAGAAAGCCGTCGATGAATTAATTTAATATGGCGGACCAAAATAACAAGGGCGCTAAAAGATTTATTTTCGATAATATCCAAATCAGTGTTTGACTAGAGAATTTTGAGTTATGAATTGTTGCGTGTAAATTTTATTGTTTTATACAATCTCGATTTTGATGTTAGTTAATTATATCTTACAAGAGTTGATTTTTTTTCTGACTACCGAAATCGCACTATTTGAGATGTAAATATTGTTCACTGTGCAGCTATTTTAGAGCAAGAATGTCGGCAATAAAAGTGAATTTTGAAATTGGACACGAAGCCTCATTACGGTCTAAAAAGACTCCTGAAGGATTTACTCATGACTGGGAAGTTTTCGTACGCGGGCAAGAAGGAGCCGATATAAGTCACTTTGTGGAAAAAGTGGTATTTGTTCTTCATGAAACTTTTCCAAAGCCCAGACGAGGTAAATATATAATAATTATGTATATATAATATATATTCCATGATATCTACCTTTTAGAGAGATAACAAGCTTTGTATGTAACTGTTTCAGTTAATTAATAGTACTAATGATGTTTATTTACCTAAAGAAGCTGCAATTTTGGGATAAAATAATTAATCTTTTCATTTTATATTTCTATTCTGAAATATATTTAGTTTAGATAAGTTTACTCTTGTACTCGATTGCCAATTCCCATGTAATATTATGAATCAGTGTGTGGCATATTATCCAGTATCCAATTAATTTTTTTTTTTATTTGAAAAGCTTTTAATGCGTAATACAATTCAATTATTTAGTACATTACATTAGAAATATTAACAAGATTTTATTTGTTTTTCAGTTGTGAAAGAACCACCATTTTCTATAAAGGAATCCGGATATGCAGGGTTTATTTTTCCTATTGAAATATATTTGAAAAATAAAGATGAGCCCAAGATGATAAAATTCTCCTATGACCTTACATTACAACAGAGTGGTTTTTTGAAAGACAGACATGTTTTCCAGAACCCAAATGACAATTTTAGAAAAAAGCTTTTAAAAGGTGGCGGTATACTTATTAGTAACAATGCATATTACACAAATCCAGACCAAGAAAGTAGGAGTAGAGATTCATTTAGTGACGAGAAACCACAACTTACAAGCAAACCCAAACTATCATCTGACAATTCAAAAAAACACAAGCCAAAAGAGCACAAAGAAGAAATACCCCACAGAACGAGTAGTTTTGAAAAGCTATTTGGAGCACCTATACAAAAACCACATAAAGTATCCCCTGATCCTAAAAAGATTGAATTAAGTAATGTGCCTAAGTCAGAAAAAAAAGATAAAGACAGGTCAAGTTCGGATAAAAAATCAAAACATGAACACAAAGAATTGAAGCCTGACAAAAGCAAAATAAAGGAAGAAATAAAAGAGAAAGTGAAATCTGAAAAAATAAAAAGCCACAGTAAGGAGCAGGAAAGATCAAAGGAAAAAATTGCAAAAAGGCCAAGTGAGAGGCCTCCATCACCAGAACCAGCAAAGAAGCGATGCATTAGCCCTGTTAGGAAAGTACCAAGCCCTCCTCCACGCTCCAGCAGTGCATCTAGCTTCAAAGAGGAATTTAAGCCATCTAAACACACTTCTGAAAGTGTTGAATTAAAGAAACCAAAGGTTGAGGAAAAGCCACTTGATATTAAATTGGAAAAGGAGATTAAGGAAAAAAAGAAAAAGGAGAAAAAAAGTCATGATAGAGACAAAGAAAGAAAAGAAAAGAAAGAGCATAAAAAAGAAAGTCATAAAAATAAAGATTCTCCAAAATTAGCATTTGAGCCTCCTAAAGAAATTGTGAAAGAAGTCCCTAAGCGTGAAGTTCCTAAAGAAAAAGACCCAGTAAAAGAATCACCACCAGTTAAAGAAAAGCAAATAAAATCAGAAAAGACTATCAACAAATTCTCAATTGAAAATCTTAGAAAAACACCTCCCTCTGAAAGTTTAGAGAGGCCAGAAAGTCAAAAATCAAAGGAGAAAGTGAAAGAGAAACATAAACATAAGAAAAAAGATAAAAAAAGAGATGAGTCTAAAGAAAAACATAAAGAGTCCAGTAAAGAGAAGAAGCATAAACATGATAAACACAGAGAAATACCTGTTGAAAAAGTAGAGATTGTAGAGCGTAGGGAAACTCCAGTGCATAAAGAGTCCAGTAAAGAGAAGAAGCATAAACATGATAAACACAGAGAAATACCTGTTGAAAAAGTAGAGATTGTAGAGCGTAGGGAAACTCCAGTGCCCAAAGAACGTCCTATGCCAGAACCAGCATCTCCTATATCAATTGACACTGCATCTCAATGTAGTTCGAAGAGTGGCCATGTAAAAGTGTCGCATTTAGAGATTGAGGAGGTTAATAGCAGTCATTCTGATTCTGAAAGCTCTATAATAGCTGATGAAGAGGAAACTAAAGTCAAAGTTGAAAATCCTTCACCTGAGCCACTTAAACGTGAACCAACGCCAGAACCAGAACCTGATCCTGAACCAGAAGTTGAACCTGAGCCCGAGCCAGAGCCTGTGGTAGAGGTGCCTCCACCGCAAAAAGAGAAATCCAAGAAACACAAAGAGAAATCATCAAAGAGAGAAGAGAAAAGACGGAAGCGTAAAGCTGCAGAAGAAGAGGATGCTGAGAATAGAAAAGTTGCAAAGACCTCTGAAACAGCTCAATTAAACAATGACATGGAAAGAGGAGAGAGCAGTGGTTCAACTTCAGTAGAAACTAAGGTTCAGGATAATGGAGTTTCAAGTAGCCTAGGTGAGGATGCAGAACCTGGTGATCTTTCTCCTGAATATATGGTACAACTACGGGATCTACAGAAGCGCATAATGACAATTAACAATAATGAGGACCTAGAACGAGTTGTAAATCTTATAGCAGAGACGGGTAGATATGAAGTTACTACTCAAACTTTTGATTTTGATTTATGTTTATTGGATCGTTCAACGGTACAACAGCTTATACAGCTAGTGGGTTGCTAGGTGATAATTTATTTTAGGTTTATAGGTAAAGCCGCAGATTTATTAAATCATGGCAAATTTGTACAGAGTTATTGCCAGGTCTATATGTCCACACAACTGAGATTGTTGTAGCATTGTTTGATGGGGATGAAGGCCTCATTCGATGTCTATTCCAGTTTAAAACCAAGTTATTAAACATGTAACAACAAATAATAATCTCATGAAGCTATATTAATTATCTATTGCAATTGATATCTTATCATTACTCTCTATAGAGTTTTAAGTGCAATACTGTATAGGTATCTAAATATATAAGACTGTTGAAAGATTGTTAAACATAATGTATATTTTGTACATTATTGTATTGATACATAATGTAAGTTAAATTTAAAGAGTTTTTAATTAACTTCTGCAGTTAGAATGCCGGCTGTGGGGTTGTGTTAATAATGTAAAGTAGGTAATGAATAATGTTACATCTAATTTTTGAGTTTATTTTGTATGGATATGTGACTTAAGAACACAAATCAGAAAACGGTAATCTAAGTTGTTATGTAATTTTATGCACATATTTTAAATAGGGTTTTCTGCTATATTTGATACATGTTGGTATTGCAATATTGCATATTATTAATTTAAGGAACAGTAATTTACATCACTATTTAAACAACATGAATTTTGTTAAATCATTGCTATGAAATTATGGTAAAGAATTAACTGCATTTTACAAAATGCTCTTTTAAAGTATCTTATGTGCTCATTTTGGCTATGGTTTGGATCCGCATGTGTATATTATGTTTGTTACATAACTTATTTTTTTATTTAACTAGTATTTTAGAATACGCATTATAATAAAAATAAACATATAGAGTGAAAATTGTCTCTTATTTATACCAATAACATGTGGGTATTAAAAATTATTTTGACTTCGTGTTTGAATTGTGACTATGTTTTTCAGAGATTTGTAGCCTCTAGACCTTTTTTTCAAACTGAGTAAAAAGCATCTCCTTCTTTTTCATTATTGCTACTTCCGAAAATACGAATAGTTTTCTTTTCGTTTGCTTTCCTTTCCTTAATCTGAGCATCTTCAACTTTTGCTTTAAAATAAAACATATCAACAAGCAACTAATGTAACTGACTAAAGTTGACGCAAGTTTAATTTAACGAAAGTTTACCAGTGCGTTGATATTTTGAGCAAATAACTTAAAAGTTAATTGGTTGAGCAGATTGTTAACTTCGTTAATAATGGATTAACGAGTTAATGCCCACCTTTGGGTACGACTCATTGGGAATAAAATAGGGGTTGAATGCTCTCATCGTGCACGCAGATGCAGACTATTTCATTCGTGTTTAGATTAATGGTCGTCAAACTGCAGGCTGCAGTCACGACTTAGCAATCTATTACTGAGTAATTTCAATATTGAAATACCCAGCCACAAATTTTGGCCCAACCCGGGAATTGAGCCCGGGACCTTTTGGTCCTTAGGTAGGTGGCGCATGCTACCGCTAGACCAACCAGGCAGTCAATAAGTTATAACATAGACATCACATATAAATGTTATTAAAGTCCCATATTGGTCTGCGACTTAAAAAGAATGTGCCGTGTTCCTTTTTTTTTTTTTTTTTACCGACTTCAAAAAAAAGGAGGAGGTTCTCAATTCGACTGAATGTTTTTTTTTTTTTTTTTTTTTTTTTTTTTTTATGTATGTTACTCGATATCTCTGAGAATTGTTAACCGATTTCCAAAATTTTTTTTTTAATCGAAAGGGTTTACTCCCGAGTTGGTCCCATTGCCACCAAATCAGGATCTGATGAAGGGATCCCAGGAAAATCGAGGGCAACCCTCAAACTTTATAGGCACGTACAATGTGTTTTAGACATTTTCTAAGATTGTTCAAGTATTTACGCATGGTACTTATCATCTTATGTTGGTGAGCTGATGATGGAAGGTACAAATCCTTAACGATTAGGAATTAGTTTGATTGATTTTTTGATCGTTTGATGATTCTTTAACTATTGATATCTTCGAGAATTGCAAGACGGTTTTTAGAGTTCTTTTTTATATTCAAAAGGGTATATCCTGGAATTGGTCCTATTGATACCACATCTGGATCTAATGAAGGAATCTTAGGCAAATCGAGGGAAACCCTCAAGTATTATAGGCGCGTACAATCTATTTTAGTTATTTTCTAAAACAATTCAAGTATTTACGTCTGGTATTCATAATCTCATGTTGCTGAGCTGATGATGGAAGGTGTAACTCCTCAACGATTAGGAGTTCGTGGATAATTCTTTCAATATTATAGGGCCATATTGAGTGTTATTCTCGAGATAGTCTCAATTTCACCAAGTCTTGGTCTATTGAAGGGATTCCATGAAAACGAGGGCCACTCTTAAATTTTAACGACATGTTAAGTGTTTTATTTATTTTTTCTAAAACGATTCCAGTATTTGCGTCTCGTACTCATGTTATGTTGCTTAGCTGATGATGAGAGGTATAACTCTTTGAAGATTAGTAGTTTTAAGTAATTCTTTAAACATTAAAGGCTCGTTATACCTTTTCGTCTTTAGTCTCATTAGACCGGCACTGTCTCATTAAAGCAGCTCGTTTTGATTTGGTCTACGTACCTATTAATAAATTTCACTAAAAAGTAACAAATAAGTTAAATTTTAACAAAAATAAAAACCGACTTCAAAAAACCCCGCAAAAAATGTTTATAAAAAAATACAAGTAAAAACTGCCTTAATAGCTATTTAAATGTGTAAACACTAAAAAGTATAAAATAAATTCTTTCGACTGCTTCGATGAAAGTATTAATCTTTAACACGTATTTAAATATTTACAATAATCAGTTAGTTTTGGAGTCGGTGCCAGCCAAACTAAAAAAAAAGTAGACACTTAATAACAAATTACCTTACTAATAACAATATGAAACAAATTAGTTAAAATATGAGTAAGTATATTAACTTACTATTGATTTTGTATATTTAAAACCTATTTTACCACCCTTCACCAAGAAACAAATAATTGCAAATTCCGAAATGATGATATAATTACGCGGACTGGCACCGACTCCAAAACTAACTGATTATTGTAAATATTTAAATACGTGTTAAAGATTAATAGGCTTTCATCGAAGCAGTCGAAAGAATTTGTTTTATACTTTTTAGTGTTTAGACATTTAAATAGCTATTAAGGCAGTTTTTACTTGTGTTTTTTTATAAACATTTTTTGCGGGGTTTTTTGAAGTCGGTTTTTATTTTTGTTAAAATTTAACTTATTTACGTGAGGAATGCATTTACGCACCGTCCAAGTAAACCTAGGTTCGGCCTACGAGGGATGTATCGGGCTCAGAGGCGGGGAAAGCACTCTACTACCGACTAAACCTCACGGTGGTCATTCTTCGGGCGTTGGCGCAGATTCCGGGCTCCCCACTCGGGACTCTACGCGAAATCTACGTCTACGCCGCTGCCGATCCATGCGGCCCATCTCGAGGGAGAGGCAACCTCGCCCCCAGAACACCTCGCGGTGCTTATGACGGCACAGACCACAGTGTCACCCCATCCTATTTAACGGACGAGGATCCACGTGTCGTCATCTTCTCTGGGGCTGCTTAACGAAGTGAATGCAGGCCCCCCCGCAAACACTCCACAGCCCCAAAGGCCCTTTTAGTCGCCTCCTACGACAGGCAGGGATACCACAGGATGCCAACTGTGTTCCTGGCCTAACATGTCATAAAAGGTGACTAATGGTAGATCGTGTTTGGGTCTGTGATTGTGTAGGCGACGAGCTAGCCATTTGTCACTACGTTTTCACAATTTTCCATCTAACCTAGCCCAGTTTTATTTTTGGCTCTGGTTTAAGAGGCCTGCTGACTCTTTGACTCTGCCTACCCCTTCGGAGATTACGGGCGTTAAGCTAAGTTTGTAACATCTACAGTACAGGGCAACAGGTGGCATCTGAAATTTTGTCAACATATCTTTTTTTGATTAATGTCGACTGTTCCTTATAGGTTACCTACTACACAAACAATGTAAAAAAAGAATATCACACAATTATTGTGCATTAGGTAACTACGACCCGCAATGTTGTCGGATGAGCCCCTTTGACTAAAAAGTGTGACGACTTTTTGATTAATTTAGTGGGAGGAAGCGGTATGTAAACCGCAGGCAGTCTTAGGAGCGCCCACGCACGATAAAAACAAACCGCACTATATCAATGCATGTATATCAACCTGTAGTCAGTGCTGGTTCTAGCCAGCCCGTAGCCCGTAGCTTAAACACTAAAAATCAAAAGGACCTTCCATTAAAAATAGTTTTTGTTTGAATCTGTCCCACAAAGCATCCCCGTTTAAAATTTAGAGCGTTACCCGTACCATTTGATACCTCCAGCTGTTTATGGCTAATCGGACTGTCTGTAGTTCGTGTTGCATTTTAAATGTATGTCGTCATCTTCTGAAAGTTACAGATGCCCTGTATACAGATTCAAGAATCAAAGAAAGTACCTATACAATGCACATGCTTGAATTTGAATTTACTATACCTATCTATTAGGTAGGTATCTATTTTGCTGTATAATGTTATATAACGTGGGTAAGTAGGATTAAGGTATTATCCTCAAAAAAAATGTTTAGTCCGTAAGTTAGACTATCAAAAAATATTTAATACGTATTTTTTGCTTTATCTGATACGCGAAAAGTTACAAAGATGCAGTGCTTCAAAGATCTGAAATTTATCGCTTTACGTCACTTGGACGGTAAAATTTTACACATCTAGTGACGTCACGCGGTACTTTAACTCGCTGTATCTCATTCATAATTTTTAGTTTGTTGAACTAAATAAAAAATACGTAAGCAATATTTCTTTGTAATTTCAATAGTGTATCATAATAATTTTTTTTGAGGAAAATAGTCTATTAACGCTAATAAGTCGATGAAGATTCTAATAATTATAATTTAAAAATACATAGGTAAGTAGTCATTGAAGGTATATAAATGAAACACGTTTGAAATGAATATTTTTTATTCCAAGAAATGAAAATTAAACTTTAGACAAAGAAATCAAACATGAACCCAAAATTCAAATACATAGGCAAGTTTATAAATACTCATATGAAAATAATATTGAAATGATACTTTATTTTACGACACCATAAAATGATTTTATATAACCAATTATAAACAACGATGTTTTTGGTGGTTATTAGACGACACCCAGTATGACGTAAATGATAAAATGAAATGATAATATGTAAAAGTGTGAAGAGTAAAGATGATTACGATGGTACGATGACGATGAAAAGTTAATACCTAAACACCTTATTCGGAATAAGATTATTAGGGCTAAAACATTTTTTCAGCAGCCCTCCCCATAAAAGTATAATAGTAAATATCGAATACGATATCCTTGTTGTATGCCATTATTACACTCGTCAATAGCGAAACGCCCGATAAAGCCAATCATTATCTTCCTGAACGAGATGGTTCAATTCGTTGTCGAAAGTGCAGAGCGTCGCTGTCTTTTCCTTTCGGCGCTGTCGAGACCTGAGTGTGACTCGGTATCTCTCACCTTTTTTTGCCGTTCTTGTGGACCGTCTGGCGCCACTTCGTGTAGAAGTCTCCGATGTTCTCTATGGAGATTCCGGCGGCCTGGGCAGCCCCCGTCAGACTGAACTCCTTGTACTGATCCTCGGCGTCGCCGGGCTCATTGCCTACGAGGAGAATGAGCATCGGCGCCGTTTTCCCGGGCAGAGAGTTGTCGGGATCTCCGTTGCCGCCCTGGTTCTGCTTTTCGTCTCCAATGAAATGATTACAGAACTCGAGTATCTGAATGAAGTTGTGGACGTGCGGCGGCGCCTTGCGCGGGTACTTGAGCAGCGGCAGAGGGCGCGCCTGTCCCGGCCGCTGCGCGCGCAGGAAGCGCGAGCCGCTGCGCAGCTGCACCTCCAGCCAGCGGATGGCGTCACGCGCCGAGCTGTGCTCGCGCTTCAGCTCATCCAGCTCCTGGAGTACTGTAATCGTAAAAAAAAAATATTAATAATTGCCACCATACGAACATCTCGTTGGAACTTATACAATCTATGTGGCTGGGCTCTCCTACATTTTGTAAACGTTACGACTGAACGCGCGCGCGTCCAGCGCCAGCAGCGTCCGTGCCCGGCTACGTCGGGGCGCGG